>JASCZW010003420.1:50482-325302 GCA_034211315.2 Aedes japonicus
TGTGTACTCATCAGAAACTGAAATCGTGACTCTAATAAGCATTTTGGATGCAAGGACTTTAAATTTGGCCTTAGAAAGTTTCCAAAATGTGAGTTTGAAATCCGAGTCAATATGACCCAAAACATCTGATTCGTAACATTGTTTTAACAGCCCTTCAGAAATGTCAAAAAATTGGGTTCGATGCAGAACCTGTAGCTTCCTAAGATTTAGGAAAAATCAAGAATATTAAAACGTCTAGATGCGTATTTAAGAAAGTTATGGCATTTTAAAAATCTATTTTGAGTCATATTAACCCTAACACCTAAAGAAGGTTGGAAAGCAATATCACTAAAAATCTTCAAATTTGATAATTAAGAAGTTATTCAATTCTTGATCGTGAAATTGGCAATTTATTACACTGTGTCATTGAATAATTTAATTGTAAATAATTTTCCAGCTATTTTCTGGTGCCCTTATTTTAGCCGTGGGTGGGTGCATTAAGTTCATTTATCAATACCGGAAAAATTCACATTTTTTTTGCGCTTGATCAAGATATTGGTGATGATCAACTAAATTCTTCCAACTATCTGAAAAATATTACACATTTTTTTCACTTCGAAAAAAACTTCAAAATGCTTAATCTTCTGTCAATCCACTCTGTTTATAAAAAAATATTACCCATATTTAAAACTGGTGATTTTTTTTTGCAGATTTGATTTATTGCCAAACTATGATTATGATTACTTAAACACTTATACTTCTTACAGATTTTATTTAGCTTGTTTAGATATATTGAGAAAACTTGATCAACAGAAAGATTTCAGCTAAATATATTTCAGGTAATTCAGTCGTAAATACACCTATTCGTTCTGTTTATGTAATGTGACGTTCCTAATTGGACCTTTTTCAAAGGTACATCACAAGTAACAATTTTAGTTTTATTCCAGCTTTATAGCACTCCGGCGTTGTTGATAAAACTTCATTCAAAACTGTTTTGTCCTCATACTCCTCCTCTTCGCATCTTTAAAGCCGAAATGTGTACAAAGTGGCCCAATCTATAGACAGTTGTGAAAACAAATTAATAAAACCTTTATAACACCATAAATATTTAATAAAACCTATTGGCTGCCATCAAAATAAGCATAGGGCCAAATGGCCACCGCTGTCAAACTTAACGGTGATATCGTGGTTGTTTTTTGTTGTTCTGCTTTGTTAGATTCTCTGCTCTTGTGATTCATTTAGCAGTGAATAATATCCAAGAAAAGTTTTAATGTTGTGGTAAATCTCGTTTGATAACAAAATGTTCAAATCAAATTGAGTTTTTTGTTGAGCGTATCATGCTCAACTGGAATCATATGCGTATTTAATTTAATAATGAATATTGGCGCGATTAGAGCCAAAAATAAATGCGCCTCGAAAATTATGCCAGTTGACAACAGCAAAAACAAAATTGAAACAAAGATATTCGATAAATCAATAATGAATTTTCTGAAAATTGATGGATTTCAATAAGATTACCTCAATGAATACCAAAATTGGTCTCTGATCTAAAGTTCAAATGCATTTAATTTAAAATTTGGTGTATTTCCACATTCCAATGATTTCTTATATTTCAATATGGCGATTGGAAGAAATCACAGTTTTGTCAAAAAGACAATTTATCTTCGCAAAGCCTACTATCAAACTATTTGGTCATTTGGTGACTTCCCTTCCCTAGTAGCACACTTGTTGCCATTCAGTTGAGATAACATAAATATGCCTTGCTAAGTCATAATCAAGTTACAACAACTAATTAAGATCGTAGTGTGCTACTTGGGTTAATACCAATTTGCCGTATGATGCATGTACTGGAGGCAAAATGGTTTTAAAATGCGTTTTCAACTGACCACTATAAGATAATATAAATGAGTCCTGCAACAGCATTTTACGAGTTCATAAAAGCAAAATAAAACCCTTGATAGGAGTAAAAGGAATTTTAGAAGACAAGGTTTTAAGATCGTTGTAAAGATCATTGTAAATTTGAAATCTATTGGCAATTCTTGCTGCCATAATAAAACCAAATTTCTAGTGGCTAAAACTTCAATAAAACATAATAAAGCTGGATGGTTTTGGCAATGTTACTTGGGATCTGCCTTCGTAATTCATAAGCATTTCAAGCTTATTGCTTCCATAATTCGTTTATTGCTTGCTTTGAACTTAGTGTTCTAAATATGCACTTCCACAGTTATTAATTGAGAGCTTTCGATGCCAGGTACCATTTTTGCATTAGTATGATTGTGTGGCAAGTACAATCATACCCTATGCCCAGGGAGTCCCAGGAAAATTTCCTAGACCTGACCAGGAATTGAACCCAGCCGCCCCCAGCATGGTGTTGATTTGTAGCTGCGCCTTTACTGACTGAGCTAAGGGAGGACCCGAGGAGGAACAAAATATCCCGCTTAAAGGATACATGCGAAGCGATAATAACTGGAGGAAAATGCAATAGAAAACATTCAATTCATTTTCTTCTAGAGCTTTACTCTACTAGTTACTATCCCAAGTAACAAATTCAAATTTAAGGCACACTTGAAGAAGTTTTCAAGACCCATTTGATAAAACCACCCATAAAACGAGCTATTCTACACAACATCGATAAAACAGCCATAAAACCCTCATAAGTTCAAAAAGGCCCATACTACAGGAGGTTCTCAAGACTATTTCCAAAGGTTCACCTAAAACTTCAAAGTTTTATCGGTACATACTTGTAATGACATTCAAGACATGCTTAAAACTATGATAAAACTACCACAAGTTTTGACAGTTTTTCGATATTCTCTTAAGATCACTTCCAGTCCGTCACAAATATGTTTCGAAGATTCCATTTTTCGATTCGTTCTGCTGAATGGGGACTTTTTTTTATTATAGTTGAGTGGAAGCTACTAAAGAAAAAAATATCGATATACATATGAAATTTCTTTTCCAAAGTGGATACGTTTGTAAATTGTAAAATTGGTCATAAATGCATCTGTTTTTTGCCTGCAATTGATAAATTTTTCATGCGACTTTTAGTTTATTGGTGTTTTATAACATAAAAAGTTCAAAAAATTTTAATGCGCCACTGAATTATTGCTGGAATATTGACTTATTTAAAAAATAAAAGAGTAGCTCAAAATACAACAATTAGGTGACAAGGATGATAAATTGTTAGACTTTGAATGAATTTTGTGTATAATCCATTTTATGTTTCAAACTGTATTTTAAACAGCATTGTTTGTTTGTAGCATTGGGAAAATGAGAGTTTTGTTACATACTTATGTAAATGGTTACCATTCCGAGGGAATCAAGAATAGCCACACTCGCCATTTTTGCGATGGTTTTATCTAAAACTACCATAAAACGCAAATAAACACAAGACTTACAAGATTTTTCGAGGAGCGCGATAAGTTCATTTTTATTTGTTCTATTCTTTGAAAAAGATGAGTTACGCTTGAATAAAACTTGTTTGAATTTTCAAGGTAAATAAGTCTTTGTAAGATAGCCATAAAATCAATGGGAAGAAGTCACATTATAAACAAAGAAAATGTGAACGTTCAAATCAAAAATGCCTATGCATAATTGTTGTTCTTAGTCATAATTACAGCATATAATTTATTGTTTTTAGTCACCAGCGTGTATCGATAAAAAAACCCAAACAAAAACAAAAAACTCTAACTTGAATATGCTAACAATGGTGTTGGAAAGAATAACAGATAATAATATTATGCCGATGGCTTTTTCTCTTGATCTATACGCTAAACCTAACGTCGGAAGAAGTGCGCTGTGTAGTGGATCACCGAGCGATTCCAGCGCACCACTTCCGACTTTAGATTTAACGAGAACAATCGATTTTCGTTCAGATGATATACCAATTTTTAATTGCAACGAGTATAAATATTGCGTAGCCTTATTGGAAATCGGGAATGCACGACTCGGGAGAATTTAACATTACCATAACATTTTACTATCGTAGTGCACGATAAACATTACGTTGAAAGCTACTGCGCTGTATTTCCACGGTGGATGCGCCATATAACCCACTACCTACCATAAAATCAATTATTATGAGTTATGATTCTCGGTTTTCAACTGGCGACACAATGCACCATTTAATTTGATTCGTTACAAAAAATAGGAAGCATAACGCATAGACCCTTATGATAAGTTTTTTTTTCCTCTGTTCGGGACATAAACCACTGCGACCAGTAATTAGATCTATTGTAGTATATCCCGTAGCCTTTGTTTAGTGCATGTCTTTTACCTCATCAATATTGACAAATGATAAAGTATTCGGTGTTGTTACAGTTGTCATTGTTTGTTTTTTTTTTTTGGCAATGAACCGAATTTTATTGAAAGTTTCGCGCGCCCCTTTATCAGACAAAATCAGATTCATTGCAAAAAAAAACAAACTATGACTCTGATACTGACCATGCATCAGAACCCTAGTCATAACCAATTCAAACTATAGAACATCAAATAGACAATGAGAATTCACATAAATGAAGACTAACTACGTTTTACTTATTCTAAGCTCATCCTCGCACAATTGCAAAACGAGTATTGTCACTTTTCATAAGACTTAAAATGTAATAAGGACTAAGATATGTTTCTTTGACTACAAAACAAATATGTTCCCTAGTTTGAATTAATTTGGACTAGGGTTCGGTGGTAGATCTGATACCCCGTAATGCACCACGAAAAGGTGATTTACCCGCGTTACGGGTTCTGATTAGTTAGTCTCAGTAGGCTGCGAATCCAATGGAATCTAGCGATGGTCAAAAAAAGTTGTCGGTGGTGGCTGAGATGAAGGAGTATTCAATATACTGATAGGTTTTCATTGAATTTCCGCTTGAACAATCCATTGTCCATCCATTTAGTAATCCATAGTCCGATCCATTTCCGCATCCATTGTCCAATTTGTATATTTTTCTAGCATAATGTTCTTCTCAAGAGTATGTGCTCTTATTCGAGATCAAATGGTTTCAAGCGCTTTTTATTGCAGCATTTTCAAGATACATTCATCTTAAAGAAGAATGTCATAAAACTTTTTCAATACTTTTATCAGGTTTTATGAAAGTTGTAAAACAATGTCTTGAGAGGGGACCAAGTTTCATAAATTTTACTTATAAGGTGAATAACACTTATGAATGATGCAGTTTTATGGAAGTTTCTTCAAGTGTTCTTTAATGACTCTTAAGAACTGCTAATCAAATAAACCACCTTAACTTGGAAAATACTCTGATAAAACCAGATGATCTCCATAATGCTTTGACAAAACTACCATAAAACATGAACAAACCAATTTGCATTTGAATTGTTATTTGGTGCTAGATAAAAAATGACTGACAGTTCATTTTTTACCTTTACATAAACTTTAAATACATTTTCATGTATTAAACTCAAGAACTACAAGATCTCAAAAAAAAAAATCAGAACCTTTGATAAACAGTAAAAATTTTCGAATAACTTCACAGTTGGCAAAAATTAATTTTCAATTTAAAATTTGTATACAAACTCTGAATTGAAAACTGAGATCTTTTAAGCTGTAAATGATTAAGTGGCCTTCAAATTATTCTTCACAGTCCAGTTCTTAATAACAAACATAAGATGCTCCCTTTCTATTCCTAGAGGTAGGATGGTGGTAAGCTTTTCCTCTTCTGATGAAAATACTTGCTGTTGTCTCGCCAGATAACAATTAACGATCTGTTCCCGGATGTTATCCACATCAACAGTCGGCTGTTGTCAAATGTACCTAAATAGTGACAACCGCGGAGCACTAGTTAGCATCCAAATATAAAATCTTCTGCCTTGGACAAGTTACGAATAAATCATGGATTCAGTGAAGCCGTCGGAATATACTTATATTTACTAAACACATACCTTATTCCCGTCCGTGAAAATTTTGTCGATATTCAGCAGGCTGAAGCCTGCTCACGTGTAATCCTGAAAAACCGCTTGTCTATTCTTGAAATGATTTTTTTTTGTCTCTCACTGATTTTCTGTTAAGTATGTGGCACTTTATCAGTAAATGTTTCACTGGGGTTTCCTGAACTGTTTTTTTGAAAACCCGGAAAGCACACTTTTGTTAACTTATTAGTTGTGACAGCCAGCTGTAGTATCTTCGCTAAATAACGAAACGTTTCTTTCTTTTTTGAAAGATCTTTTGCACGTTCGAACCTGAAAGACGACAAATTTCCCACTTTCTAACACTTAGTTTTTCTAGTTTTATGTCTCGATTCTACAGTATGAACTCAAAACAGACTTTCAACCTCTTCCTTATAATTTCATCACAACTCAACCACATTTACACACGACCCGGAACAAAATCGCAAACACCTGTACCTGCTTCGTCTAATGCGGACACTTGCACAGAGAACTCGTAATTTCGGTAATCTGCAATCCGAGCTAAAAACACGTCCATCCGCGGCGCCGGTCACGATTGGAATCAACCAGAGCAATCTCCCGCACAGTCAGTCACTGTCGGTGGTGTCGGTGTCGCGCGTTATCCAATTTCCAGCATCGCTCGCCGTCCCGCATGTATATTCAGTTTCGGTGCACCAGCAGAGTTCAAGTCCTCAGCTTCACAGTCAGTCACTCTGGCGGGATGGTCTACGGGCGTACGGAGAGGAGGCGACCGTCGTCGACGATTATGTCGAGAATGTTGGCTGATGGCGGGCGCACGACAGCACAGCCTTCAGTGAAGTTCTTAACAGCTGAACCCGGTCGTGTAGCGCAGAGAAGATTCCCATCGAGTGTGGCGGTTCAGACGAGCGGAGACCGTTGCGCGGAAAGGCGAATCCAATTGAATGGAAAATGATATAAAACAGCAATAATGTCCTACAACGAGGGAGCGAGGGATGATGGCAGGGAGGTAAAGCTCAGCATGCGACAGAGTAGGAGAGATCGCACACTGAACAGATGAGACGGGAGAGAGTGAATTTAATCAAAATATGATCCTGTAATGAGTTTGCTGCCTTGTTTTCGCTCATCCTCATTCGAATCGGCATATGGGTGGTGGTTGGGCCACCGATAAAGCGACGGATATGGTGAATTCGAAGCTTGTTTGTATGTATGGCTGCAGCACGCTTCCGACTGGCGAGGGCGAGTTTGCGCGCAATGTGCGCTTCCCCTTTCTCGGCGTGCACGTGGTCTGAGAGTTGGCCTGTAGTTGTGTTGATTAAATGGAGTGCATTTCTCGCTTTTGTGCTTGTACCAGTTCTCTTTGGAATGTGAAACTGAGAGCACGCTCTGCTGATAGCATTTATCAAGGTTTTGTTCTAAACTTTTAATGAAGTAAGTATAAATTAAATTTATACGATATGAGAACACCGCGAGAAGTTATCGTTTATGAATTTTCGCGTTTGCTTTCAATTTCACACGGATCAGAAGATCTTCAGCCCTTGCAGCGGACAATTGTTTATATAACAGAAATAATGTCGTTTTAGAGACGAAAGTAGCCGCAACAGAAATTTAGCAGCGATACGGCAAACATAGTAAAAATCTGTATTCTCTCAAATGCAGCCATCGCTATCACTGTCCATGTGAGTAAGAGCGGTATGTACTGTGTTGATGCAATACAAAGTAAACGCAGCTCTTTAGAAGCCAAGACGTCATCGTTTGTTTTGTTTAAATATCATTAAATTTCGCGTTAACGGAGGAGTAACTTCGCGTTAACGAAGGAGCTAAATTTCGCGTTAGCATTGTGGCGTTGTATGAAAATACAACCTGGAAACTGAGCACCGCGGTAGAATTCGGCAGTTAGGCTGGTAAATAACGGGGCCGAACGAGAAAGCAGCGGCCCTGATAATTTCCCAGCTAGTGTCATAATAAGTAACGCTGCTAATCTAATATACTTGCTCACTTTTTTCAATCTAATACTAGAACGAGGTACCTATCCTGAGCGCCTTAAAATTCTCGGTAAGGCTACTCCCGTGTCTTCAAATCCGGGTGACGCACCCGATCCTTGTAATTTTCGACAACTTTACGGTCTAAATGCACTTCCACAGTTATTAATCAAGTTACTACAACGAATTAAGGTCGTAGTGTGCTACTTGGGAACAAGCATTTCAGTTGAAGATGCTGATGGTTCGTTTATAGTTTATAGTACGCACCCTAACCCAGAAGTGAACTTATTCATCCTAGATTTCCGGTTCATAAGGATTGATCGAAGGAGGCGAAGTTTGTTGAAGCTATCTAGTTCCAAATCCTATCCACCATCAGCCGTATCACCATCCTCGCAGCCTACTGTCCCACACGAGGCAGCTTGAATAACAGCACTTTTGATTGTTATTTTTGTATTCTCTTTTGTATTTCAGAAGCAGATAATTTATCAGCCCGTATGTGCGCCAGAGCGGAGAGTAATTTTATTGCTATGAACGCAATAGACATGAAGAGAAGCGTATTGATAGATCCGTAAGGGAACGGAGTGCCTTTGGATAATTGAATAGACAGGTAAGTTTTGAAAAACGAGCGGAGGGCATTTTGCACGGTAGTATACGATGAGGCACATAACCTTTGTCATACTACCCCATGCAGTGATAGGCAGGCAAGGGGAAATCCCTGACTGACAAAAAGGTTGGTGCAAACTGGATCGTGCTCTTATACTACCGGCTGCTTGTTTCTAGTTCTAGCCGATTTGTCCCGTCTCCCTGACACTGCCTAGCACGGGTGAGAAATTATCTCCCCGCTGTTGGGTTTATTTTTAGCATGCACCGCCTGTTATTTCAACATTAATTTGCATCTTCTCGTCATACCATAACTTATAGATCTCGGAGAGAACGACGGTGAGTGGTGCAATACTGATCCCCACCAGTATGAATTAATGGATTCCCTCATTATGGGCTTTTACACTTTTGATTGTTATTTTTGTATTCTCCCAGCGCGAAGTAACGATCTTTGATGAAGTTTCTCAGAAGCAGATAATTTATCATCTTCATGCAAATTGAATAACAGGACAACAATGGCTCAGCGAAATAACATCGGCAGTTAGCTTGAGACAGACAACACGGGCTGTTTCCAAGCAACACATAACCGTCATTAATGGTTGCAGTGACTTGATTGTGACTGAAATGCGTCATTAACAAGTTACCTACTAAATGCGAAACAGAAAGCCTGTAAGTACACCCAGCCAAACCGAAACGGCATCATCCTACATCCGGTTGAGTAAACCTGGGGAGCATTCAACTGTCGACATCATCCTGACCAACATGATAAAATTTCGTAGCCTGTTGTGTACTAGGATCTCAGCTCGGACCACTATCCAGTGGTGGCCGAAATTGCCTCCTCGGTTAACCCTGGTTATCACCAGACGCAATTGGAAGAGGTTCCGTCAACACATCGCAATATCGTCGTTTTAGATGTGAACCCTGAATCACATTCCAGGAATAGAACCGGTGAGCAACTCTGTAATCCGGCTAATAGATAGGATCACTAAAGATCTGACCCATCTACTTAACTCCACCCTTAGGCAGTATCAAAGGCTTGGGAGGAGAAAATGTAGTCAAGTTCGAGTAAGGAGTGTATCGAATATAAGCTATCCACATACATTTGCGTTGTACGCATGTATTTGTGATGGTTTTTTATGCTCTGAACACTGCATGCTGTGCGTTTGACTGTTAGCTTTCTTTTCTTTACTTGTTTGTGCGGTTCAAATTCTGTGTTTTCAAAATGTCGCGTATTGAAAAGGAAGTGAAAATCAAGGTTCTGGATACATGGCTAAGTGAGAAGGGTATTACTATGCGAAAATTGGCGAAGCGGTTTGGGATTCATCATGCGAGTGTTAAAACCATAAGTTTGGGGAACACTATTCTTTGGATAAGCTACCAGGAAGAGGCAGAAAACCCGGTTCTTCCAACCTGAAACTGGAGCAGAAAGTGGCATCTCTAATCATGAAGAACAAATCAATGTCAATACGTGATTTGGCCAAAAAAGCAGGAACGAGTGTCGGAATGATCCAGCGTATCAAGAGGTAAATCCACCTGAAGACCGACAAGAAGCAGAAAATCTCGAAACCAAGTGCAGAACAGAAGAAGCGAGCAGCAACAAGGGCCCGGAAATTGTATTCGCGTCTTTTGCAGCGTCCGGATGCATGCGTTTTGATGGACGATGAGACCTATGTAAAGGAGGACTCAAAAACCCTTCCAGGTCCACAATACTTTACTGCCGTCGTTGGGGAGGACGTGAGCGATGCGGACAGGTCGATTCAAGTGGAGAAATTCGGTCGAAAGGTACTGGTATGGCAAGCAATATGTTCCTGTGGTTTGAAGTCAACCATTTTTTACACTACCGGAACTATAAATGCAGAAATCTATCGATCTGAGTGTCTCCAGAAGAGATTGTTGCCTTTATATAAGAAGCATAGTACACCTCCACTGTTTTGGCCGGATTTAGCGTCGGCTCACTATGCCAAAACCACTCTCAATTGGCTTGCGGAAAAGGGTATAGATTTCGTTGAGAAAAATATCAATCCACCAAATTGCCCTCAGCTTCGACCCATCGAACGTTACTGGGCAATCGTGAAGAGGTTCTTCAAGAATACTGGTAAGGCAGCTGGGAACATGCAGGAGTTCAAAAAAATTTGGGCTCAAGCGTCCAAAAAATGTGATGCAATACTTGTCCGGAACTTGATGAAGAGCATTCGATCCAAAGTTCGAAAATTCGTGAAGGAATAACTTAAATTTCATCCGGTCTTCATTATGTTCAAGTTTAACCTCGTACAATAAAGGATCAATTTTGTGTATGAATAAAATATCGGTTTTCAACATAATTTGAAAGAAAGTTTGTGGATAGCTTATTTTCGATACACTCCTTATGCAGTGAAGTGAGCAACAGATGAAACCACTCCGGAGGTCATTCAAGAAGATCCGTTGGATGAGTCTGACGTACATGACGTAGCACATATGATTTAGATAATTTTGAAGAATCTCCTGCGCGACTTCTCGAAGATCGATTTGTCAAACGAATGCAGTTTGCTATCGCAAGACTGTTGGTACATCATTGGATGCGACCACGAAGTAATTGGAGAGCAATTAATGATTCTAAACATGTGTACTGGGCGGTAGCGATCGTCGAATCTACAACTGAACTGTTCCAGTCAAAATCTTTGCTCTGAATATTTAATACCTGTAACCAGCAAAAAGCGATTTATTTATGATGACTTCGTATACTTTCGAACAAGTGCATAAAGAGGTAGTATAACGGTTGCTGCTCACATTTTGTTGATCGAAAAAAGAAACAGTTTTGTTCAGCTGTTGGGAAACACGCTTTCCCGCAATGACAAGTTAAAAGGCCTTATTACAGTACTCACTTTACCTTTTCAACCGGTCTTGAAGGCAGTTCATTTTTTTAAATAGAAAGAACATTCGTGCGTGGTACAAAAATAAGGCAAAGAGCTACGAATATTTTGTTACCAATAAAAAAAAAGAACGATTACCTGGTGGTTCCATGAACGACTGCTAGATCTACTATATTGACTCGAAATGTGATTGAAAATAAAAACGCAAACACGAGTTGTTGTTAAGCTTTTTATTATATTTCTCACATGAGGTTTGATCCCGTATATTTTTAGAATAGGTGTTTTTGAATCCGGGGTTGATCTCACTAGGCCATGGTGACTCTTGAAAAGTTACTTGATTTATAATTATGAAAGTATAACTGTCGACGGTGCTATAATTTTTATTCTGGGATAAATCATTGATTCCTGCACACCACAACAGCAACACCAACATGTATGAGTCCGATAGAAGAGAAGCAGTGATTGGCTGGTCTTCTCGAAATTAATTTCGTGATTTGCACGAAAAGGTGTAATGATTGAATTTCACCAGATGACAAGCAGTATGAATGTTTCATACAATTTACGAGACATTTGTTCTGTTTACAAAATCCATGTTTGTGAAACGAGTGAAAGCTAATTCACGAATATGTATTTTCAGAGTGGACTTCTATCCGATTTTAGCACATACTAATGCTTCTACTTGTTAACCATTTTTTAACATCTTGTTCGTATACTTCAAATATTTCACACGCAATTCATAGGAAAAAATATTCCGGAAATTATACACGCGGTGCTGAAGGTGCGATGGACTTGCATAGTAAAAAGTTTGTCTTTTAGCTGATGGAATCAGGAGAAAATTACCAACATCCCTTGATGCTGGAAGACGTTCTCCGTTTTTTTTGAATCGACAAACGATCAAAACTATTTTGGATGCGTTCATAAATTTTGTACAATTCCATTCTTGTATCAAGTATACAGATATTCTCCTACAAATATTACTCTTATTTCAGTTTGTTAATATTTTGGCAGCGCTGATCATTTCAGTGATCAATAACAAGATTAGGTATTCATGTATTATTTTCTCCTGCTCGGAAGCTAATTAATCTGGTATAGCAACGTACTGAGAGCGTCAATGTTAGTTTTACGAAAATCAGATCCGACTATGTCTTGATAAGCGCCAGCTGGAAGCCCTTCATCGCCAAGTGAAGAGTCGAGATCTTTGTAATCTACCGGTTCTTCAGATTCTAGAGCCTCATCAACAGTTCTACCAATATGAAGTCACTTTTCTTTCAGTGTAGTTTTTTAATTATTTATGTTCCCATTATATGACAGCTTTAACTCTCCACCTTGTAAATTTTGTGGTACAACATGTTTACGTTCTTGTTCTGGTACGAACAGCAGCAAAATCCAACGTTGTCGGTACGCGAACTTACTAAGAAACTATACCCTAAAAAAGAGTATCTTGTTTAGTGTTTGCAAACTGTTTGACCAGTGCTTGGCTGTGTATTGGAAGGTTGGAAGTGAATACATCGAAAAGTATGCTCCCGCCAAATAAACAACGAGGTGATAATTGAGAAAAATTCCAACATTTCTGTGCAAAATGTGGCTCGCAAAGTTGGGAAATCAAAATCATATCTGCAAAAAGTAAAGCAGAGCCATGGAATGAAGGCACACAATGTGAAAAAGATGCCTCGCCGTGATGAAAAGCTACATTTCACTGTCGAAGACTTTCAACAACTTCCTGGTCTGGCTTTTAATACTGCAAAGAAACACCATTTCCGTGTATTTCCGAACAAAAAAGGAGTCTAAATTCTCCAAGAATCATTTGGTTTTGCAGGCCATGTGTAGATGTGGCCGAAAATCCAAAGTTTCGTCTCTACCGGCACTATCATCAAGGATGTGTACGAGAAAGAATGTCTGCAAAAGTGGTTGCTACCGTTTATAAAAAGCCAAGACTCTCCAGCTTTGGTTTAACTTCTTGTCACTATGCAAAATCCGTCTCGAAACCTTATAAGAAACAAGAGGTCAAACACTTGCCAAAAATAGTCAATCTGCCTAACTGTCCAGAAATTCACCCGATATAAAAATACTGGGCTCTGGTATAGCGGAAACTCTTTGAAACTAAGAAGCAAGCAAATGGGATAGATGATGTTAAGAGAAGATGAACCACTACCGTTTCTAAGGATACTGTTTGGAATCAGATGGAAAGGAGGATTAACATCTCAATTAATTGTTTTCAATGTATATATAACTCTATTATACTGAAACAAACAATTGACTTGGTTGACAGATGTCTAGATTTTTTTTTGCATTATGTTAGTGTCCGAAATTTTACGTTGACAGGATTTATTGTATAAACCATGACAAGCATTGTGGTATGTTGAATTTCAATGGAATAGTATGCAAATTTCTGACTACTATTTTATTTTTTCATCGTACTTTTCCTCACAATAAGTTGACTTCAATCGTAAGAGATTTTGAATTGTATTTGTCAAACAAAATATCACCGTCCTTTCGTAAAGAGTTAAGTTACTGATGAAATATGCTATTCTCATTTTCACTTTCTTGGATGGATTTCATTCACTTTAAATCACTTGTTTATTGTAAATTCTATGAGTTTCACTAAGATTTCGCAATTTTAGCGGTACATCTTAAAAAACAATCAGGACCGAATTGATTAATTTTCCTCAGTGCATTATAGGTAATTCAAAAATAATTTGCACAATTTAATATCACACAATCGATTAATCCTCACCACAGGAAAATATCGACCGCGCTTATCAAATTCCTCCTGAAATCATAGCCAAACCTCTCCACCGCTGAAACGAACAATGCACAGCCTGCCATTGAAAGCACAAAAGAAAACGAGTAAACAAACCACCAGCAAACTCCGCCCACCTCACACTGCAACTCTGTTTCTGATTTTCGCCCTCACACCAACGGAAAAGAACCATATTCGCTGTTCGACTGCCATTCGAATGGTGCACTCTTCGCGCTCGTGGAGAACAAACTCTCTACTTTTGCTCATTGTTCGAATCTTTTTGGCTGATGTGGTTTTGTTCTCAAGATTTTCCTCTCTGCCCGATGGGCACCGTTTGCCTGCGTCCTTTGCACACTCAAACACTCTCAACCGTGCCAGACTGGGCCACTTGAGACGTCGTCGTTCTGCTCAAGCACCCATACTATCAACGCTGACTGCTCTAATGCAACGCAATGCTGCCTGCTGAGATCGAGAATAAATTGAAGACTACAAATTGCTTTTATTCAATTGTTTCTGGGTGACTGAATGTGTATGTGTGAGGGAAAAAGGGTGAGGAAAATTAAATGATAGGATTTTCGCTATAGCTACTCTGTAACGTCAGGGGTGTGTGCCGGAATGGGTGGTGGGAGGTTGGAAGACGCGAGCTTCTACCAATACACTATCAAAAACAGTTGTCGTCGCATACGTCGTTGTCACACGTGCTTACCGAGTAGAACAGTTTGAATATAGCAATGTTTGCTGTGTGCATGAATGAGATAGCACTCGCCGAAGTCCAATATAAGTTAATATATTAAATTGCTTGGTTTTTAAATTTAGAAATTAAATTGATTCAGTTAAGCAATTTATGTGTCATGCAATTTTATTCCACTCGGTCTTTCGCTGTCTGAGTCTAAACAGAATTGCTTTGCCAAAGGAGAGTTTTCTTATGTGCAGCACAAAGCTCGAGGCTTGTCTCGGTATGTATTTAATGAAACGATTTGATTCAAAAAAGCAAGGATGTGCAATCATACTATCCAATTGTGCTTATCTGATGGGATGTTCTGTACAAAATGTGGACAGCAAATATTTGTTGTCCAGTTCGAATGCTTCCGGTAATCCGGTTGCTTTAGCCTCTGACCAAACCTCTGCAAACGTCTTTGCCGTTGGGTTGCCGTCGGCTTTTCCTTTTTAATCTACAATCTAGTTTCACTTGTTTTGTTTTTTCTCTCTTGGCACTCAACATATGTTACATATACTAAGCCTTCGCTAAAGAGAGGTGGTCATATCGGTCTTGGCAAATCTATTTGATGTCCTGTAAAGCAAACTTTATGCTGATGAAATAGAAATGATATGTATAAAAATGCATCACCAAGATAGCTCATTTACATCAATCAGAATTTTTTAGCAGTCTCGGTAAATACTAGATGGAAATCGGATGAAAAACCTGAGTCCTTAATGAGAAAAGGATGAATAATGGGGTTACCGGGGATGGGTCTCTTCAAGATAATTGCAAATATCATTTCAGGGCTGTAGATGTAGTGCGAAAACGAATGGAATGCGAGATGTTTTGGTTATGATAATTTTCTATCCTTTCAGAAAACTAATCATGGTTTCAATTATTTGCGAATGAATTCTGCAACGCAGGTACTAGAACTGGGGCCCGTTAACTGTTGCTTGGCCATTGAAGATTTTTTTTTCCATTTTCTATTTGGAACATAAAGCCACTATGACCAATAATTGATCATTTGAAGTCTATACAATTTAAAAGGTATTTTTTCAAAGCTATCTTATCTTGATTTCACTGCTCTCTTATCCTGTTTATAACTTTCACTGTATGATCGGAATGTTTTTCTAACTCTCAACTCTTTTTCAGCGAATTCAAAATAAGTATCATGTTTTATTTTCTTTTCCTACAGAAGATTGACTCATAAGAACTTAATTTTCTAAGCAATAGCATATTAAACTACCAACCAATTCTGACTGACGTCATTCAAAACCATAGACGAAACGTTCTGATTTTTTCGTTTTTTAAATGATTGATTCTTGATTGTCACAGTGGGTAAATTTTTTAAACAATTACTTCCACATAAGCAATTCATAAAAAAGCACTTCGAATAGAGCACGTATCTTAGCATTTTATTTCTGTCAGAAAAAAAGTAATTAAGATTAAAATCCATCATACTAAAGTCATCGGTATCATTTTAATATTATCACTACCATTAGTTTTAAGATAACTGATGTATATAGAAAGGGGCCATTCATAAACCACGCAGACTTTTCTGGAGGGGAGGTGGGGGGGGGGGGGGGTTGCTCCATACAAAAAATTGTATGGAGAAAAGTCTACGAGGGGGAGGGGTTGGTTCTGAGATTTCCAAAAATTAGTCTACGTGGTTTATGAACAGGCCCAAATGCAAACTTGGCTCTGTAAAGTGGATTCGATTAAGCCTGAACAAATAAATGAACTTGTTGAAAAAACGATTTTTTAAAAATAACATTCTAAAGAATAAAAGAAAAAGACCTAGTCTGATGTTAGCCTTTAATCCAGTAGGACGGACTTCGATTAATTTGAATCACTCTATCTCAGCTACTAGGAACCGATGTTAATCTATTTGAAAAAAAACATCAGGGGAACAGTTGTCCTTGGATGTATTATAAATACAAATTTACTGTGACCTTCACTCTTTGTCTTGGGTGCAAATTTTTCTAGCTAAATTCGTCTATGTTGAGGCTATAGTTTGATGTGCAGCGGTACAACAGTCGGAATCATTCTGTCAAGAATTTGAGAAAGACAGTTATTGCTAACTCCTACAACAGGAGCTGTTATATGACGTAATCGAATTCGTACAGGGACGTTCCGTGGTGTTTTTCGAAGCTTGAGCGTCTTCGGACATTTTCTCGTAAAGTGTTTAAAAAGGCGAAGAGCAGCTCAGATTAGGGTCATTATCGAAGAGCTCTCACTGAATACAATTATGAGACAAGGAAATCTAAGAGGATAACTTGGATACAAACGTGCGAAAGTATTGAAAACACGCCAATAGTTGCAAGACTACAGAGAACTCTTGCAAAGGATCATACGGTTGAATTTGGAAACTTTAATCTCCAAGACTAAAACCCCACATGATACGTTAAGTCCTCTGATGAAAACTCATTATCTGGGCTCGGACTAGTGTGAGGTTTCTGATCATATCGGTGTGGAAGGATGTTCCTTGCAGACTTTACGAGAGTCCAACAGACAAGAATGCACAGTACTAGATATAGTAGATGACATCTTTACAGCATCCAGGGTAGAACGTGCAGTTAGATCATTTCAGCCATTTAAATCTGCAGGTATGGACGGCATATTTCCAGCATTGCTCCAAAAGGGTGAGGTCATACTGGTTCCGTTTCTGATGGAGATTTTAAAGGCAAGGTTAAGGCTACACTACATCCCATCAAAATGGAGGTTAGTAAGAGTTATCTTTATACCAAAATCTGGTAAACGTGATAAGACGAATCCAAAAACCTTCAAACCTATTAGCCTTTCATCAGCGCTGCTTAAGACAATGATGATGATGATGATGATCCCGCCCTTACCCCTACAAAGGTTTGAGCTAGACGATTTTATCTCTAAGATAATTAATTTGGTAACAATTCAAACCAGTTATGCAAAAAAAAAACGAACTGATAACCACAAAAGTTCGCAAGTATTCCCAGCGATCAGGAAATTCTGTTGCAATTCAGATCACAGAATTCAGTAAAAGGACATTATCAAAAGGCAAGCCAATATCCGATCTTGCCCGCTACAGAGTCAGAGGTTCCAACACTAATGGAACCGCCACCTTAGTTTTGGGCTGACCAAGGATATCCTCAATCAGAGAGATCGAGAAAATTTCCAAACCGAAAAAATCCTGGACCGGCATTAGTCAAACTTTTACTCTCAGCCACAAAAGAATTGACGAAGAATTCCCCGACATTCAGCCAGACAACTCGCTACTATTTCATAGTACCATCTAAAGCATCAAAGGCCAATTTTTTTTTACGAATTCAAAAAGAAGTCCATCATATCTGTATACCGCGCGCGAGGCTCAAACAATTGTAGACTACTTTCTTTATTATTTTTTTTAAACTAATACAACATTATACAAATTTCCATCATCATCATTGTGACGAACAAAATAGTGAGTATTGTAGTATTGTAAATGTGAAAAAATAAAATTTAAAAATAAAATAGCCAACTCATTATAATCCGTTTGTAAAGAACTTCGTCAGATACATTCTTCATTTTTACAAAAAAAGCAACATAAATGTACAAGAAATGGTCCACACAAAATAATCCGTTTTATAATAGTAAAACATCGTCAGGTACAATCTTCATAAATATTTGAAAAAAAAAAAATTGTTTACGCTTGCTGCTCAAAATACAGTTTTAACGTGTGAAATACATAGTCTTTTAAATTCTGAAAGTGTTGGTGCACGTTTAATGTGTCTTGGCATCGAATTGAAAACATTTATTCCTTTAAAATATAATGAGTTTTGTGAAGCACATGTCAAGAAATTCGGTGTTCTTATTTCATCCGCGTTTCTAGTATTATATCTATGAAAATCACTTCCTCTTTCAATTCGATCACACAAATATCGAGGAAGCAAACCATTAACTGCTTTAAAAATGAACACCATCGTTAAATACACAATTCTTTGCTTCACTGATAGCCATTGCAAAGCGTCTAACATAAAAGTCGAGGAAGTGAATCTGTTACATCTTAAAATCAAGCGCATTATTTTATTTTGCAAACGCTGTAGCCTCAGTATTTGTGTATGATTGGCCAAAAATAAAATGGAAGGGCAAAAGTCCAAATAAGGAGAGATGATTGATTTGTATAGCTGTATTTTACTGCAAGTAGTTAAATCGTTTTTCAATCGGCATAGAATTCCATACTTCTTGGCAATTTTCTTGGCGACATTGTCTTTAGCTTGTCATCGATAATCACGCCAAGATATTTAATCTCCCGGACGCGATCAATTGCCTCATCATCAATCGTAACTGAGACATCCTCATTTACTCGATTCTGCGATATTACCATAAATTTAGTTTTGCATATATTCAATTTCAATTGCTTACATTTCAACCATCTACTTAGAAAACGCAAATCTTCGTTCAAATGGGTAACGGCTTCATTTAAATCTTTAGCTGCAATGAACAACACAGTGTCATCTGCAAACAGATTAATGTCACAAAATCGTAAAACACGTCGCATGTCATTAATATACATAATAAACAAAAGGGGCCCTAATACACTTCCCTGGGGCACACCAAGGTTATTCCCCACGGGACTGGAAACAGAATCATTAAAAACAGTCCTTTGAGTTCTGTCAGACAAATAGCTTTCAAACCATCTGTATGCAGTACTCAAAATTCCAAAGCGCTTTAATGCTTTCAACAACAAGGGCCTAGAAATTGTTTCAGTGGCGCGTTTCAGATCCAAAAAAACAGCAAAAATTGTTTGTTTACTCTCTAAGTTATCTTTCCATTCACAATTGAAAAGTTTTTGAAGGAGTATGTCAAGTCAACTTATATGCAAAAGCATTGTTTGTCAAAATTTCAGTTTGCTTATCAACCTGATAAATCAGCTTCTATTTAGGTAAGAGCAACAAAAATTTGCCCTCAAGGAGGAGTACTCTCCCCACTTATGTGGTCCTTAGTTATAAACGAACTTCTCAGAAGCTTAGAAGTGAAAGGTTTCGAGGTTGTAGGCTTTGCGGATAACAAAATCCTCTTAATAAGAGGGAAGTTTGACAATATAGTATCAGGTAGAATGCAACAGGCTTTAAAGGTTACCTTATTTTGTTGTATGAAGGAGAGTCTAAGCATTAATCCTTAAAAAGTAGTAATTGTACCTTTCACAAAAAAGCAATACATAGGCGTAATTCTGGATGCTAAACTGAACTGGAATGGCCACCTTGATTATGCGATAGGCAAAGCTTTTTTTTTTGAGGGAATCTAACTTGAGCTGCGTGATAGCTTGGTTGTCAAGAATAGACCCTTTCCCAACGTCACCTCTACTATGCCCAATACCTTAGAAGCACTAGCCTATGTTGGTCGCTTGAGCACTAGTTGAAGTATTTAGTATTGGACCGTAGTATTTTTCAAAATTTCTGTTTCAATTTTCCCGCGATGATGTTTTGTTATGCAGTCGTAAAATGGAAGCTCCGATTAATACCTCAAATACAGCCCTTAGTGCTGAAGTTATCTCTGGACCGTATACAGTAGTAACAAGATTTCAAAAAGATATGTAAATTACCAAACAATAATTCTTGGGGACGACATTGATGTAGTCTATGTTGACAATTAGTAGTACTGAAGTCAACCCCAAGAAGTATTGCAACAAAAGTTAACATCAAATTTATTTTCCAAACATCGAATGATATTTCTAGACAACCCTCAATTGCAATGGTGTGCCTATGTTGGGTACTTACAGCACTGCGGTATCTTATAACACTCCTAAAAATTTAAATTCGTATGTAATGAGCTTCCATTTTAAAGTTTGTTATCGGTTACCTTAGTTTTCCGATTATCCGGATTCAAGAGTTCCATTTAAATATACATACCATTTTCCTTCCTATTACATACGGCTCACGGTGTTCATGATACTTCCTGATTTGTTGAATTTGGCTTGGGCAGCATTCAGCTCTTGAAACCCGGAATGAACACTCGTTGCTTCACGGTGATACCTAAGTCGCGTGCAGGGCTTGAATTCCATCAGGTACTTGAATCTTACAACCGCTCACGGCCATGATGGTTGTAAAACCGCATGCAGATAGTGAATAACATAGAAATGAGAAGAGAAAGATTTTCTTATAAGTAGCATGCAGGGTGTATGTTGGATTATTGGTGATATCCTCATAACGACTTTTCTAAAAAGTTTTCATACTAAACTAACCATGAAGGTTAAAAAAGAAACAAATTTCTGGTCTGAACCATACATTACAGCCTACTCTACAGCTTGGGATCTAGTTGTTATTCCAAATATAATTTTTTTCGGGACATATTTGAAACTTTGAAAAGAACGGGTCTACCTTCTATTTAGTGGGTATTTTTTTTTGTCCTTTATATTTATTTATATTGTGGTATGAAGGATACAATCTCATCGCCTCGCATTACAACCACCCACGACCTTGAAATTATAGTGGCCGGGTTGATTTGCTGTGTTTGACCTCTTTGAGCTTTGTGCCTTTTTATAAACGTTCTACGACGTGGCAATGAAAAAATGACTAGAATATGTAATACTTTCACTCCTGGTTAAATTCTTGGTCTCACATGCATGTTTATAGCATGAGATAAGCCCTCTCACCGTCGACAAGGTGTAAAACTTGACCCACGAGAGGGGATTATGCGATAAGCAAAGCTATTAGTGCTTTATAGTTATGATCAAAACCCATTGAAAGGAGATGGGGCTAAAGGCCAAAAATGATTATGTGGATCTACACATCTGTAATACGTCCAAAACTAACGTACGCTTTGTTAGTGTGGTGAGCGAAAACCAAGAAGCTACTGCCGCTATGTGGAGCTATCTGGAGCTATGTGCAGCACACCATCGAAAGCACTAGATCTGAGTATATTACAATAATTTAAAAGAGGATCGGTGATTCCTGTGAACGGAGACTAGATGAAACCGGAGGACAACTATGACGTTTCCGACAAGTAATGCGATACATTTCGTACATATTGGGAAGCCAAACAGTGGACCCTGTTAGCCAAGGGTCAATCATAGTTTCCACAGATGGCACAAAAATTGGAACGAAAACTGGGGCAGAAATCTATGGTCCTGGAATCAAAATATTAGTGGCCATGGGACAGTGGCCAACAGTTTTTCAATCAGAAATCTTTGCAATACTAGAATGCGTGAATGTTTGTCTGAAATGAAAGTACAGATATGCAAATATTTGTATTTTCTCGGACACACAGGTAGCTTTAACATTATTATGCGCTTATAAATGTACATCAAAAATGATCTGAGAATGTATTCTGTCATTGAGACTACTGTATTGGGTTCCGAAATACCGTGGCATTGATTGGAATGAACTAGCAGACGATCGCGCAAAAATAGGATCTAGTTTCCAGGCTGGCTGGATTCAGAATGATATATGCCACTTCTGTAACCTGGAAAGCGAAACTTCGGGGAATCGGCTTTGCAGCTGTACTGCATTGTATAGGCACAGTTCAATTTTTTTTGGTAGTGTTTGTTAACAACCCTATGAGATTTTGCGTAGATATAGTTTAATGTGTATTGTTTATACTCTGTAAGTTGATTTCGAACAGTGCGTGCGTGAAAAGGTTTTGCACGAGTACTTTGAGAATAAGAATCTGAGGCATGGTGCCATCGGAAAAAAGTTGGGAATCGTGAATTCCACGGTGTCTGGTATCATAAAACGGTTCAAAGAACGTCTGACTGTTCATCGGAAGTGAAGATCCGAAAAAAACTGTCAGGTCAACGAGAATTATCACAAACGCGTGGTTGGGGCCTTTAAACGGAAACCAAACACCTCAGATCGAGATGTAGCTAAAAAGTTGCATGTGAGCAAGACTTTCGTACAGAATTCCAACTCGAGTTGGCTACGTACGATTAAGGTTCGGAAGCCCCCAAACTTTGACGAGAAACAGAATACACAAAAAGCCGTACCCAGAAGTTGTTCGACCAGATGTTAACGAAACCAAACTGCTGCGTAATGGATGACGCGACATATGTGAAGGCGGACTTCAACCAGATTCCAGGACTGTTCCAGTATGTGACTGCCAAGGGTAAGTGTGATGCTCCCGATACCCTCCGGACACAGAGGATGTCGAAGTTTAATGAATATCACGTACTTGCAGATAGTAGCTCTTGCCAAAAATGTACAGTGTTGTCTAACAATACATTGCCCTAACTGTAATATCGAGATTGTTATATTCACTGTAATAATCAAATGATATACAGTGATGAATGTCATTTGAATATGCCGATATTGCGCTCTCACGTTTTAGGTTTTAAAGTAACATTGTGAGACAAATTTGTGAAAATAATCATGCACAACATTTTCCTTAAATCATGATGTTTTGGAAGTCAGCTTCTGGAACTTATCGGCAAATTATTTGCATTGGGTTGAATCGAATTTTTACAGCACTGATAGATATTCAACTCTCACATACGGTTTTCAGTTCAAGTTCGTTCGGAAAAACATATATAGTTGTGATTTAAGTTTCTGATCCGGTTTTGGCTGATTAAATAATAGGGAATTTTACTGATTCAAATTGATTCCAAATTAATTGATTTTCCTATTAATTTATACATGGATTGATTGAGGAGTAAAAACTGATTGCAGTGGAAACTGTGCTAAAGGTTGTCCACAGTTAAATTGAATCACTTTCAATAAGCTGTAACATTTCGCCCTTTGGGTTGATTTCAACGAAATTTTGGGAAATGACCTCAACGTGTATTGTTTATACTGCGTAAGTTTCATTGTGAAATGTGTCGCTGTTTCGAAAATGGAGTCAAAGGAACAGCTAGTGCGCCAGAACATTTTGCACACGCACCTCGACAACCCCTTCTTTCGTACCAAGCCATCGGAAAGATGTTGAAAATTCTACAGTGTCTACAGTGTCTCGTGTCCAGGACCTTAAATTTTCATAAAATATCAATGAGAAGTGAAAATGATTTTATCCCAGTGTAATGATGATGTTTACTTTCCCGGTTTTCATGGTTACCGCTGTCACTTTTATGCCAACTGAATTTTGTTTGCTGCAATGAATGAAGTCGGCTCTATGTGCTAGGTCAAAAATCTGCTGTCACCGTTGTTTTGATTATCAATCGGTAAGCATGAATTTCATTTGATGTAATCTGAATATCAGCTCTTGTGATGATTTTTCATTTCTAAGTGATTTTGAAGCCTTATCCAAACATGGAACAACCAGGGCCGTCATTATCGTCCCAGAGGAATAGATGCTAGCAATGTTGTGCAATAATACCCTGGACTGGGCTGCCCTTGCGTTTTTTCCGATCCCGACGGGTAATTGATATTCATTGTGGTTGATTGAATTTCATTTCTGACATTTCGAAATTCGTTTTGAAAATGAACTTGTTTACACAAATGAATATCAAAGCATTTTGAAAATTGAACGTTCATTCTTCTGGTTACGTTTGTTGTCATGAGTTATCATTTGATTTTCGCATGGGACTTATAGGTAGTCAATGTTATGGTGCCTAAAAATCCACGCTTTTGAATCTAATGACCATGACTTTTACCAAGACTGCTCGTGTCATTAAACGTTTCGGGGAACGCTTAACTGTCGATCGGAAAAAGGTGAGTGGTAGAAAAAGTGTTCCGTACTGTGTGAAGGATCACAAGTGAGTGGTTACTGCCTTTAAACGCAAACCCAGCTGTTCCGTTCGGGATGTCGCGAAAAAGCTGCACTTGACCAAAAGTTTCGTGTAGAGAGCCAAGAAACGATCCATTTTTAAAAAAGCTTGCTGGTCGGTCTCTTCTCACTGTTGTCACTGATGAAAGCGTGGACAGAAATGGCTGAAATTTTGACAGCGTCATTCAAGGAGTGAAGCTCATAGAAAATGGTTCACATTGGCGATTACCAACGCCATCTGTAGGAAAATAAAGGGACTTTGCATGCAGCCTAGTATAAATAAGCCTAGTATAAATAAGCAACTTCGTAAGCATCCTAAAGTTTGTCACTACAAAACAGGAAGTCATGATTGAAAGTGGAAAAAAATGTCGGTTCAAGCGTTGAACAAAATCTTATGAGTGGTATTAAGAAGAAAGTTTAGGCTTTTGGATTTGGTGAAGAAATACAGTGAAATAGAAATACTTAAACCAAGATTATACATTGTTTTATTTTCTCTGAATATTTCATGACAATCGGTTGAGAGACTTGTTTTTGTGGACGAGTTTAAAGTGATGCAATTTAGCTATGGTTACCCTTGAAATGTACTGTAACCGAAAAAAAAATGTATGATATTTTGTTAAAAGATTACACCCTTTCTTATTGTCAAACTAGGTTCGCTGATTTCGATATTCGCCTATCAAAGTGAAGGAAATGGGTTTCGTTGGATGCGCAAGTACTGTTCATAAAAACAAATGGGGTGAAAATTAATGAGATTCACATTTTATTGTATACCATATATATACCTTGATCTGAAGTGTCGTGCTAAACTTTAAGTTAAAAAGAAATCATCTCAGATAAATCTTTTTCGGCATGTTGGGCTAACAATTAATGTAGTTCTCTACACAGCCTTTAACAATACCTGAGCAGTAGCGATTAACTGGATAACTGGCCTTGGTATTTATGAGCTCAGATTAAGAGGTAAAATACCTGAGGGTATGTGTCCCTTGACTCAGCCTAATATGGAACAATCGATTACATTTTTCATTGTAACTCATAAAGTATTTGAGCTGGAAACAAAATTTAATTAGCTATACTCTTCCTAAGATATGTTTAATAAGCCATCTGGTAGTTTTTATCACAAAAAGCTACACAACTTGTTTTATAAAGTCAGAAGCGTTCGAGGAATATGGATGTAAAGGGTGTATTCGATAAAAATGGCACACAGAAAATCTTCTGTAACTTTTGAATCGTATGAGTAAAAAACTTAGAAATTTGAGTAGATCTTATCCATAGTGTATTATTTACATCTGCCAAGTTTCATAGTTATACATTCAGTAGTTCCAGTCATGTCGTCGAAACAAGAAATTGTCCGTGAGAAAATTTTGTGCACTCACAATCAAAATCCAGGGGCGTCCCACCGGTGGATTGCTAAAAGGCTTGGAATTGCAAATACAACTGTGTCTCGTGTAATAAGAACCTTCAAGGAGCGTCTGAGTGTCCAAAGGAAGGACGGGAGTGGTCGTAAAAGTGGTCCAATGGACAGTAAAATGGCCAGGAAAATCGTACAACAATTCAAGAACCGTCCAAACATGTCAATTCGAGATGTCGCTAAAAAGTCTAAGGTGTCAGTCGGTTTTGTGCAGAAAACAATGAAGCGTGCTGGGTTACATGTCTACAAAGTGCAAAAAGCCCCGAACCGGAATGAAAAACAAAACATCACTGCGAAAACCCGCGCCCGGAAACTTTACACGAAGCTGCTCACCAAATCCGGTTGCATCGTGATGGATGACGAAACATACGTCAAGGCCGACTTCCGTCAACTTCCTGGGCAAGAATATTTCGTTGCCAAGTCGAAGTTCGATGTTCCGGAGGATGTTCGAAAGAAGAAACTATCGAAATTTGCAAAGAAGTTTCTAATCTGACAGGCGATTTGCGGATGTGGTGAAATAAGTGCTCCCTTCATCACTTCCGGAACAATAAACGGTGCGATTTACACGGAAGAGTGCCTTAAGAAGCGTCTCTTGCCATTCATTAAGAAGCACAAAGGATCAACTCTGTTTTGGCCTGATCTAGCATTCTGCCACTACGCTCGAAACGTATTGGAGTGGTACCGAGCCAACGGAGTCAATTTTGTGCCAAAGGATATGAACCCACCAAATTCACCGGAACTTCGTCCAATTGAAAAATTCTGGGCAATTATGAAAACGGAACTTCGCAAACATCCCAAAACTATAAAAACAGAGCTAGAATTGAAGAAAATTTGGGTAAAACAACAAAAACACTGGGAAAATCGGTTGTACAAAATTTGATGGGTGGAGTGAAATGGAAGGTGCGGGCATTCGGGATGGGAGACGAAATTGAATAAAACAAATGTTGTAAATCAAAACTCATTAGTAGTTCTTCATTCCCTGAAAATTTCAAGAAAATCCGATAATCAGTTTAATTTTGATGAGTATATATGTGTGTGCCATTTTTATCGTATACACCCTTTAATGTCGGTCTATGGGTATCAAATTGGGTCTAATCATGGATGCAAGTTTGTCCCATTCGATTGATTTTTTTTTATAAAAGGCAATCTTCGTATGGGTTTCTTCCTGATTTTCTGGTTCAAGGCGTTGCCAGCTGTATTCGTTCTTTCCAACAAACAATTTCAAAAATCAAACTATCAAACTAACTGCTAGGAAACAATTTAGTGATTTTTACATATGATTTAGCGGTCATTTTACAATCAAAACATTATAATTCACTCTACACAGATTTTGTTCCATAATTTATGTTAAGATGAGCCATATGAACAACATTCAACCGAAACTCAGACATTGGTATTGTAAATGTTACCAATAACAACATTTTTATTACGCTTTTCATACAACAGGCCATAGTTGGGAACATAGAAAAAAATATGTCCCTAACATTGGGTCCACCGTTTGCTTGTTAAATCATTGTTATTTTACCAATGTGACCTGTTAGTTTATAACCTGTGACTATATTCTGTACATCTTGGCTGCATTATTCGGTTTATAGGTTAAATTTCGGCAAATTAAGATCGTTCGAAGATCGTATAGATAATCTGTTCAGCTTAATTAGTAAAGTCATGGTGTCTAAAAATTCAAGGAAATCGAAAATTACGCGGAAGTGTACAGCTATAAATTGGTTAATTATGTCGCAATTGCTTTGAAATAAATCGGTCATGCTGATAGCAACATGATTTTGTTGATTATCGAAGAAATAATGACATATTTGGTACATAGGCCGAATCAAGGAGTTAGGCTAACATTACATTTCGTTACCCTACCATAAAATTGTTCCCACAATGTTACGCGAATACCAAATTGAGGCAAGACAATACCAAACTAGTACCTCTCAGGTATTCTCAGGTATCCGAAATAATAAGTTTTGTTATTCGAGAGAAATTTTGCTTGCAATTCTTAGGTATTTTGCTTAGGTATTTTACCTCTTAATCTGAGCTCTTTAATACGAATGCCAGTTATCAAGATCAAAATTAGGTATTCATATGTTGTTGTCTCCTGCTCGGGTACATATGAATACCTAATTTTGAGCTTGATAACTGGCATTGGTATTAAAGAGCTCAGATTAAGAGGAAAAATACACAAGAAGAATACCTGAGATACTTTTTTTGTATTATCTTACTTCAATTTGATTTTCGCATAACATTGTGGGAACAGTTGTATGATATTATCCCTTGGTATTTTACCTCTTATGCAGCGCTCTTGAATACCATGCAAGTTATCAAGTTATTCGTTTCTCTTTGGGTATTATTGCTGGTCCGAATGTGGCATTGCGAGAGCACCAGACTTCCCAAATATTGCATTGGTAATAATGGTCCAACTGAGCTCATCATTCGAATTGGAGTAATGTTCTCTGGAAACTTACAACCCATCCCACAGAAACTCACCTCGATTGGCTGGAAGAAGGCAAGGAAACTGTGGTGGGTGGATAGTCTCACCACACCGTGAGCAATCCTATAATTCCCATGTCACTTTGAAAAACCACCATTAGAATGAAGTTAGATCATAATATCAATCCGTAAGCACGATTTCGACTGCAGCAGTTTTCCCAACAAATCTCGCTTGAAATGGCTCTGCCTCAACCACAACTGACGGTGTGCCTTCTTGAGACGTCTGCTATCGTATGAAAGAAATGTGCTATTTTGTTTCCTTCTTCGTTCGCTACCTTCACTGGAAACACATGCAAACGCTCGTTGGATGGACGACGATTCAAAGTGCGGATGCAGCTGTATGTGCGAATGGGTGGAGCTTGCTGGCTCTTCTCTCTCCGAGAAGATATTCACATCAGATGTAGGTATGTGTTGCATGGGAAAGCTTTTGAATTGACTGTGAGTTGGCCGTGCACACTGATGCTGGTACATTTGCGCTGGTAAGCCAGCTGTTAGCGAGCATGCTGATTGCCATCCTAAATCAGCTCTAATGTAAACGACCTATATAAACAAAGAGTAAAAGTGCAACTAAGGTGGTTTAGATTTTCTTCCAGGCTTATTAAACTTCTGTATAGGCCGTTTTACCGCCTCGAAACGTAGTGTTCTACTTGAACTTCGATAGTTACCCGACCAGAAGGAAACAACAAAATTATTTCAAGTTTGGTTATTCAGTTACACTGTTTTTATAACAGAGGTTGCTAAAATTTAGATCGCGGATGTTGTTAAAATTACAGAAATTATAAAAAAAAATCCAAAAGAGGTAAGAAAATTGATGCAAATTATGATATAGATATAACGTTAACTTAACAAACTTTGTAACAGTTTTGTTACGATGTAGCAAAATAATATCAGCTATTGTTAGAATCAATCTATTTCTTACGCAGATTGTGCCTCCAAAGGCAATAGAACTCAATATGTGAAAAGCATGTTGTAAAATTATCCAGAAAAAAACGTCTTTAACAAATTTATATCATAATCATAATTAGTTAAAATTTGTTATTTTTGTGTTACACCCTTCTGGTCGGGTATCTATTAACTGTTTCCAATCATCTATTTTCTAACTCTTCCTTGCACATGAAAACCCCATGCTTTGTGGTTGTTGTGAAGATTTTCCTGTATAAAAAGAGTAAATACTTAATTCTTATCAACTGGACAGTTGACTTATTGTGTGGTTTTGAATTAATGTGCATACGCATGTGTGGAACATCCCAACTAATACAACAAATCTGGATCAACAATACAAAAGGGCCCATCAACATTTGTAAACAAACACTTCTGAGCCCGTTTTCTCGCAAGCCGTTGGCCACACACGCAAACCTACAGATTCATCGTGTAGGAAACTTTCCCCTACATGATGATGGTATTGGTTGCGTGGGTCACGCTTTGAGGAAATGGCTCAAGTGTTTGTTTAAATGTTGATGACCCTATTGTTGTTCCAGAAATGTTATTTAAAATTATTTCATGAGTAACATGCCTTGAAAATAAAAATCGAGTGACCAGGATTGGTCCTGGTTTTCCCCGTTCCCGACTACCCACTTACGTGATGTAACCTTATTTTTCCCGCTGTGAGTGTTCTCCGATGAGTCCGTTGGAGTTTACTGCTGGTTCCTGCCATTATTGATTAAATACAAGGCCTCCTGAGGCTTTCCTCCGTTTTTTGGTACCTCCTGGGTCTTTTCAGCCTTACCGTATTGAATGCACTGTGAAGTTGCCGAATTAGAAGCGGATGAAGGCGATTAAATGAAGCGAAAAAACATTACCGAAGCGCTTAAACGGCTGGACCTATTTCTCGCCAACTACGATCCCGAACTTCCACAGGGTAAAGTCTTCCATCAATTGGATCGTTTGGAGAAGGTATGGGATGCATTCTAAATCGTCCAAGAGGTGTGGTACGAAAGGTGTGGTGTAGGTCGCCTCCCCGCGATACACATTGGAAACGTTAACTAAACGGCTAAACGAACTAGGGAGGGCACGCTACACGGTGCTTTGGAGTAGATGTCAGTTTGACCCCAATTATGGAAACTGGTAGACTAACGGTATCTTCCCATGACACCACGAATTCGCGCTGGCACCTATGTCATCTCCCTGAGTAATGTCGGGTGATACTTACAGAAAATGGCGATGCAGCATAGTCTGTCTCCGTCCCACTAAAACCCTAGCAGGCCTTCAGAACGTTCCATTCTCCACCGACCGGCTTTGCCTGCCGGATGGGAGTAGGTTCAGATGCCCATCCTGGACCTACGTCCACTTCAACCCTAGCATGGCCACCCTGCCCGCCTTCCAACATGCATATATAACAAAGGGATCACTATGGTGACTACTTCACGTGGGTACGGATAGCGGCTGAAGGAGAACCCAACAGCATGGAGCCGCAAGCTCCCAATGAAACGATTCAGCGAAAAGAGGCGAACCCGTTCTCCAAAAGAGGCTTAATACGATCCCCGCCCGCCAAGAAGGCAGGATCCAGCGGCGCATCCGATACTTGCGGAAGCGCGACAGCCTCAGAAGCAGGGGTCTCCGGTAAAACCGGAGAGGCTATGGATGGGCCTGGGATCATGCGAGCACTATAGAGGAAGCTCAATTTGCTTCCTAAAGTGCTGATAGTCGCAGAACAGCTGAATGCGATAATCAACTTCACGTCGACTCGCAACAATATCGCGAGAGGGACGAATTGGAAGCTAATCGCTGTGAGGCCCTCATTCGGAAAACCAAAGAGTCTACGTACTCTGAGGTCCTCAAGGTGATGCGCGGTGACACTAAGCTCACAGATCTGAGCACCGACGTGCGGAGTATTCGCCGTACTCGCACCAGTGAAATGATCCTCAAGCTCAAGAAGAACATTGAGCTGAAGGGCCCAGCGTACATCAAGCTGGACGAACAGGCTCTAGGAACGGGAGGTGTCGTACGTGCCCTTGCCACGCTAGTGACTCTCCAATGTAAAAACATTGACGAGATCACGGAGGCCGGCGAAATCTCCACGGCCATTAAGGTCGTTTCTGGAACATGGAATGAGAAACCTCGGAACATCTACTCTGCAGTTGTGATGCTTTGTACAAGAGCAGACTTAAATTTCTTAACAGTGGCTATATGCAACCTGAGGAAATTAGGACTGCGAATCCTGGAAAGGTGGTAGCTTTTATTAACACAGTTTTGCCTGACTGGGAGACGCATCTTAGGCTGTTAACTTGACTAATGGTGTGATCACCAGCTTTTAGATGCGAATAGTTATAGTAAACAGGGGTAACCACAAAAGTGCAATTCAATGAACGCAGAAATGAAAAGACCCAGTGTCGGTCGAACTAACCACAACAGCCATATGGCTGCAAAAGGATCCACTTGAGACGCAAGTGGCAACAATACGGCAGCCAGTTGCCGCCGCAAATTTGGCCCTAAAAGTGGCAAAACTCAAAGTAGTGTGGCGCGTTTGCCCACTGAGTTTGTACCAGCCGCAAAATGCGTGCCTCGAGAGCGGGCATATGTCGTGAGAATGTAAGCGATCTATGAGGTGGCTCAGCAGCTGCTGTGTCAGGCAGTTCGCGAGTCAGGAAAGGATATCGCAATAATATTTGACCCATACTGCATCCCCGCCAGTCATGAAAACTGGATGGAGGATAGGTCGAATATGGCGGTATTATGGAAGACGGGCTAGCTCCTGATCCAGGAGGTTGTGTCCACCTTCAACGAGGGTTTCGTGGACGCAAAAGTGAACGGAGTGTTCATTTTTAGCTGCTATACGCCGCCGATATGGTCAATTGCCCAGTTTTCACAAATGGTCGACCCGTAACCTGCTGGTAGTAGCTGGTGACATCAACGACTGAACGTTGGAGTGGGGCAGCAGCCTTTCCAACCCATTCTGATTGAGACCCTGGCCAGGCTCATCGTAGACCTGGCCAATGTAGGTACCAAGAGTATCCACCATAGAAACGGAGCCCTGGACTGTAGAACAACTGGAGAGTGGAGGATGGCTACACGCATAGCACCATCTGGTGGTTCGCTAGAGCATCATCCACAGCGCTAGGCAGTGCGCAGAAGGAGGAGCACCCACTCCATTCGTTCGCAGATGGAGGACGTCGTACTTCGATAAAGAAGTATTCAAAGTGGCGCTTGAGTGAGAACAGAGGTAGAGCGTAACCCAAGGCCTTTGCGGTGATTACCTCGTAGCAATATTCACACGAGTGTGCGACACAACCATGTCCAGAAAGATCAATCCTAGGGATGCAAAGTCACCGGTTTATTGGTGGACAGATACGATCGCCGATCTCCGGAGAATCTACCTCCCATCCCGTTAATCTGCTAGAAGGAGGGTGCCAAGAGCATTGTCTGACTCGGAAAGAACGGAGCGGCGCATGATGCCTAACCACCACCAAGCCTGCACTTAAGAAAGAGATAAAGGCCAGTATACGAGCCTGCTTTGAAGGTCTGTGCTCGAAAGCCAATGCGGGGACGCCTATCGAATGGTAATGGCTAAAACCAAGGGCACGACAGTTCTTTTGGGTCCTCCCTCAGCTCAGTCGGTAAAGGCGCAGCTGCAAAGCAATACCATGCTGGAGGCGGCTGGGTTCGATTCCCGGTCTGGTCTAGGAATTTTTCGTTGAAGTTGAAAGCAAGCGATAAGCTAATTGTGAAAGCAATATGCTTGAAATGCTAAAAAGAAGAAAGCCACAACAGCTCCAACCGAGAAATTTGTCATCAGAGGACTCTTTCCAAGCCACTACCAGAGACCCTCCTATAATTGCAAAATTGTCCCATGACAATGGCACCGAGGATGAAGAGGATGAGGCGACCGTAACAAACGAGGAAAACATTGCGATAGGCGAGTCGCTGAAGGTAAACAAAGCGCCAGGACATGACGGTATGCGGTATCTCACTGGTACCCGCAATGTTCAGGGCGGTGATGCAAAGATGTTTGGACGAGGGCGTCTTCCCGGACGCCTAGAAAATCCAGACTCTAGTATTGCTACCGAAAACAGGAAAGCCATCAGGGGATCCATCGGCATATAGACCTATATGTCTGTTGGATACAGTGGGTAGATAATCCTCAACAGACTGACAAAATACACGGAAGGTATAGGCGGTCTAAAAATCAGTTTGGCTTTCGTAAAGGGAAGTCGACAGTGGATGCTATTCCGTCCGTCAACAAGACGGCCGAAGTAGCAATTCAGCGCAAGAGGCGCGGAGTCCGCTACTGTGCAGTGGTCACACGTGGCGTGTGAAATGCGTTCAATAGCGTCAGTTGGGTGGCCATAACCGACTCGCTCCAACGCCTTTATGGTCCTGCGTACCTGCACAATGTTTTAGATGGTTATTTCCAGAATCCCGTGCTAGTGTACAATACAGAGGTAGGCCAGAAACGTGTTCAGATCATCGCAGGCGTCCCAAAAGGTTCGATTCTAGGTCTGGTACTATGGAACACGATGTACGATGAGGTACTACGGCTTGAGTTCCCGAACGGGGTAAGAGGGTTTGCAGACGGCATCACCCTAGAAGTATGTGGTAAATCCATTGAAGAGGTGGAGTTGACGGCATTGGCACTGCATTGGCATAGTGGAGAGATGGATGAGTTCCAGGAAACTGGTGCTAGCCCACCATAAGACTAAGGTCACGGTTGTTAGCAATCGAAAATCAGGACAGGAACAGGACACCTTGGACGCGGTTAACACGGCAGCCTCTCAGATTGTCTTAAAGCTCCAGGACAAATGGCGAAACGACCAGCGACAGGCTAGAAGGATCAACTAACTAGCAAAGCCCTATGTAGTTAGACAAAGCGGGTGCTTAACGTACAATAGCCCCTTCCCGGAAATAATACCGAAAGGTGGTTCCGGGGAGAAGGGGCAAGGCTAGAGGCACGGGTGGGTTTTTAGTGGGTCGAGTAGTTGGCACCCTCATCTCCACACCCTGAGTTCTTCAGGAGCCTGCCATCCTGCTAAAAAAAAGTACGAGGCATTGGACGACAGTGAGGCACACATCCAGAGAAATCTGAATTTTTGTGGACAAGTCAAAGAAATATATTCCCGAGTGAAGGCAGGATTGGCATCAAAGCTAGCAGCACCGGTTGTTCTCGCAGTTGATGCTATACCACCAGCTGCCCCTGCTGCCTAATCCTCTCTCGCCAATGTGAAGTTGCCAACAATATCCATGCGACCATGTACCCCGCATGGGGATGTGTGTCAATAGTGTGTGCGTTTACTTCGAAATACTGTATAACAAAAGCTCCTCGCTCAATTTCCAACTACTTCTATTCAATTTCATAACCTGCTGAGCTCTATCGGACCTATCGATACTTTCTCTTCACATCTTCGGTTCTAGCAGAAATTGCTGTTCACTACTAAGATCCTATGTTGATGGAAAGATATTTTCAATTTCATAACATTATAATTTAAATATGGGGCACTAGGGTGATGCAAAATTCGAAATATTTGCTCCCCTAAGCTTAATCGACACCAATTTGGGTCCTGATAGTCCCCAAAAAATTTTAACACATTTGGTTTTAATTTGGCTTTGCACACGCTATTCAAAGTTTGTATGGGAATTAGTATGAAGAATCTCAAACTTACATTTCCAGATCCCTAACATCTTGATATTATGTCCTTAAGCCAAATCTTATTTACATTCATATAGTGTAAGTTGTCAACTATCAAAATGCCAAAGATACCTGACATGTAAATTTTATACAAAAATAGTTATTCATCAAATATAATAATAAGAAGTAAAAATATGTAATGTATTTAAAATATATAAATATAAAATATATAAAATATATATAATAATATAAATAAAATAAAATACATAAAATATATGAATATTCAATATAAAAAACATATAAATAATAAGAAAACAAATATAAGAATAAAACATCACACCTAAAGTGTGTATTTTATGTTTTATTGAATAACTATTTTTGTATAAAATTTACATGTCAGGTATCTTCGGCATTTTGATAGTTTACAACTTACACTATATGAATGTTTATAAGATTTCGTTTAAGGACATAATGTCAAGATGTTAGGGATCTGGAAATGTAAGTTTGAGATTCTTCATACTAATTCCTATACAAACTTTGAATAGCGTGTGCAAAGCCAAATTAAAACCAAATGTGTTAAAACTTTTTGGGGACTATCAGGACCCAAATTGGCATCGATTAAGCTTAGGGGAGCAAATATTTCAAATTTTGCATCAGCCTAATGGGGCACTGTACCCTATAAAAAATAATTAGTAATGTCACAATATACGTGACAGAGTTCGGCTAAGATTTCAACAACTGGTTGACGTTCCATGAAGATTCACTCGTCGACGGAGATATCCAACGTCTAAAAATTTTATTATTTCCGGTAGGATTTGAAAGGCGACGCAGCAATTTGGTTCAGTCGATCACTATTACCGCGAATAACTACGCTGTCGCTTGGGATACGTTGGTAAACTGCTACTCTAACAGAGCCATACTACGAAAGAAGTTCGTTCATAAGGCCCTGCAAGTTCGTTGAGGGCCTGCACAAGAATTCACGAGAATTGCAATCCATGACTGTTTTTACAGCCCCGCCATTGGTACTTGAAAAAGTGTATTTCATTCAGTGTCTCCTTCAAAATATATGTTATAGGTATGTGCAATTTATAACAAATTGTATCTGAGAATGAAATATCGCCCTTGAAAGTTCATTTAATAGGCGAATCAAAACAAATCAGATTGTTTGCCTCGTCACTAAATCTATTTTCTACACAGAAAAAATAACTAATTTTAATCAGCGCATAAAATTTCCCTTCGTTTAACTCCAAGCCAAATTAACCTCGAGACGACCGCGAGTAATCGGTTCTATCCCCCTAACTATAGTTTTGAAATAAATGATGTATAAAAATAATAAAATTTGGCTCTGTAAAATTAATTCAATTGAGCCTGTACAGATAAATGATTAATACAAAAAAATTCAAGTCAAAGGAGGCGTAAACAACGAAATTGATTGCAATATTTCATGCGCCATAGAACAATGTTTGAAATCTTTCAAACAACAAGCTAGATTCAGGCGTTATCTGGTTTAAATTTACATAAAATACCCCTCTATTTTCTGCCCAATCTAGCATTCCCTTTATGTGCATTAGATAACTCAGAAAATTTAATGTTTCTTTTTATCTGTGTATAGTGAATGGGGTCGCGTGTTGTATGCTTTGTTGTGATTTGTTTATTCTCTTAAATATTTCTTTTTCAAAACAATATCTTTCTTTTTGTAAAAGAATCAAAACACATTGAAATGAAACTCCACCGCAACCATGGTTTACTTTTTACTCAAATTTATTTCATTTGGCTGATTGTACAATTTCCTGCGCTCTCAAACGAATCATAATAATAAATTTAGCATGTTCGCAGCAAAAAGTAGCTCAACCTCACAATTTCCTACCCCTGCATAGACTCCCCTGAGAACCTCCGCTTCTTCCGCATTCTCCATCCTTCCATTGTCCGAGACCAAATGGGGCTTTCCATTTCGTTACCAGCACCCGGAAGCAAACGAAAGTCGAGCGATGCTCGCAAAATAAAATAATGATAATAATTGGAATAAAAGTTTTCATTATACATATCCAGTGGCTGCTATTCGTCGGTTCCTGCTCCCAACCGTGTCCAGCCGCCAGCCTTTTTCCTATGGTTTTGGCTTCTACTACGAACAAACGTAACAAACGAGTGCAAGTGTGACTGAGCCTCAGGTGTGATATTCGCTTCGGCAGCCAACCCTTTCCTACATCCCATCGGGACACGGCGTCGTCCTCCTCCTGGTCCTGGCAGGCGAACAAGCGATAAATAAAATGAGAAATCAGGCACTAACATCCCACAATGCTCGAGTGCATTAGTCCCACCGACAAGAACAACTTAGCAACACAATGGCGAGGCACAGCCAGCCAGCCAGCCAGCTAGAGATGATAATTTTTAATTAATTATCAAAAGTAATTACGTACAATTGCCGATCATTTTTTATTCATGCCGGAGCTATCATCCGGTTTGAAAAATGGATGCCTTGTAATTCGTTTGATTGTATTTTGGTTTCGTGAAATAATCCACTCGGGTGATTCGTAGTTGGTTGGTTGGTTGGTCGGTGGGATACTCTTGGAGACTATTCCGTGATGAGGATGGTTCATTTTTAATCAACATATTGAAACCATAAATCAGAATTTGTATTAATTTTTTTTGTATGTGTTGCTGACAACATATTATACCGAACGTATCCGCTAGAATGGTATTGGTAACTATATTAAATTGCGGCTGTTTTTGTTCTTGGGTAATGATCCATGGGGCTGTAACATTTGTTGTTGAAATTATATTGATTAGTTATTCATGATTTCAAAGCAAATAAAAATCAATCAGATTTTTTTAGATTTGTTGATTGGCGCTGCTTGAACATTTTAAGTTATCGTTGAATTTTATCCACTTTTTATTTTAGTAAAAAAAACTTGGATAACTTTGTAAAATGAATTTTATATAATCACAGAACATATTTTCTTTCTACTGATGCAGACATAGCCGAATTCGATCAATAAGGAGTGTATCGAATATAAGCTATCCACATACATTTGCGTTGTACGCATGTATTTGTGATGGTTTTTTATGCTCTGAACACTGCATGCTGTGCGTTTGACTGTCAGCTTTCTTTTGTTTACTTGTTTGTGCGGTTCAAATTCTGCGTTTTCAAAATGTCGCGTATTGAAAAGGAAGTGAAAATTAAGGTTCTGGACACATGGCTAAGTGAGAAGGGAATTACTATGCGAAAATTGGCGAATCGGTTTGGAATTCATCATGCGAGTGTTAAAACCATCATTAATAAGTTTGGGGAACACTATTCTTTGGATGAGCTACCAGGAAGAGGCAGAAAACCCGGTTCTTCCAACCCGAAACTGGAGCAGAAAGTGGTATCTCTAATCATGATGAACAAATCAATGTCAATACGTGATTTGGCCAAAAAAGCAGGAACGAGTGTCGGAATGATCCAGCGTATCAAGAGGCAAAACCACCTGAAGACCTACAAGAAGCAGAAAATCTCGAAACAAAGTGCAGAACAGAAGAAGCGAGCAGCAACAAGGGCCCGGAAATTGTATTCGCGTCTTTTGCAGCGTCCGGATGCATGCGTTTTGATGGACGATGAGACCTATGTAAAGGAGGACTCAAAAACCCTTCCAGGTCCACAATACTTTACTGCCGTCGTTGGGGAGGATGTGAGCGATGCGGACAGGTCAATTCAAGTGGAGAAATTCGGTCGAAAGGTACTGGTATGGCAAGCAATATGTTCCTGTGGTTTGAAGTCAACCATTTTTACACTACCGGAACTATAAATGCGGAAATCTATCGATCTGAGTGTTTCCAGAAGAGATTGTTGCCTTTATATAAGAAGCATAGTACACCTCCACTGTTTTGGCCGGATTTAGCGTCGGCTCACTATGCCAAAACCACTCTCAATTGACTTGCGGAAAAGGGTATAGATTTCGTTGAGAAAAATATCAATCCACCAAATTGCCCTCAGCTTCGACCCATCGAACGTTACTGGGCAATCGTGAAGAGGGTCTTCAAGAAGACTGGTAAGGCAGCTGGGAACATGCAGGAGTTCAAAAAAATTTGGGCTCAAGCGTCCAAAAAATGCGATGCAACACTTGTCCGGAACTTGATGAAGAGCATTCGATCCAAAGTTCGAAAATTCGTGAAGGAATAACTTAAATTTCATCCGGTCTTCATTATGTTCAAGTTTAACCTCGTACAATTAAGGATCAATTTTTTGTTTGAATAAAATATCGGTTTTCAACATAATTTGAAAGAAAGTTTGTGGATAGCTTATTTTCGAGGACTTAACTTATTAACATTCTTAAGGTTAAATGGTTTGTTATTGCCTTACAAAAATAAACAATTGCCTTTTTTATTGCTTATTCTCATTATTTTTCATTAGTGCTATATGTAGGATTGTAGTTATTTGCAAAAATTTTTAGAATAAATTTGTTTACATATTACAAGTTAATTGTTGATTTTCTGAAATGTACGACATGGTTTCATGATGATCGATTAATTTTGAAGCAGTTGTCACTTTTTTTGGAACATTTATAATGTTTAAAAATTGTAAATATCCTTTTTATCAACATGCAACCTTAGGAGTGGACAGCAATTTCTGCTAGAACCAAAGATTTGAAGAATGTGAAGACCGCATGGGGATGTGTGGCATAAGTGTTTGCTTTGAAATACTGCTTAACAAATAGCCCTACGCTCAATTTCAAACTACTTCTATTAAATTTCACAGCCCGCCGAAAGCTATCGGACGTATCAATACTTTCTCTTCAAATCTTTGTTTCTAGCAGAACTTGCTTTCCACTCGTAGGGTTGCATGTTGAAAAGAAGGAAATTTCCAATTTCAAACATTCTTCAAGATTGTTTTGAACAAGAAACTTAAATGATAAGAGGCAGCTGCATCAACGAATAGACCCAAAATAGAGCTTATGAGCCATCCACTTCCATCGAAAGTATCAGATTTTCTAAATTAAGTTCTTCAGCTTTTCAAGGTTCAAAACAGACTTATCAAGATCATCTAAGCAAACATATAAGGTCTGTATCCACAATAATCTAAACGGCTCAAAATTTAAGTTAAACACAAATTTCGCATTTTATTTCAAATTTAGTTTTTTATTTCAGATTAATTTAACAATTCACGAATTCAAAACATCGTTATTCAACCAATTATTCTAAGGATCAACAAATTGAAAAACATATGTAGTAGATGCAAATGCCATCGTACTTTTCTCTTGTATACATATTAACATAATGCTAATACAGGGAAACGAGAGGGACCATCAGGGCACCCGATTGAAGCACTCTGGATGAGGAGAGTGGGAATGTCAGCTTCCCAGAGCTAATGATGAGGGTAATCAGTGGTTATGGAATTTGATCAAGTTTGATAGAGAGATGAGCCCATTGCTGTCGAACCTAGCTTCCGTGCTAAATATTTCACGGGTCGCTCAATCGTTTCACTTATATGACAGCTGAAACTCTCCACTTTATTACTTGGTACAACATGTTAACAATCTTGTTACATTCAGTAAAATGGCGTCGAGTGACAGTGCGCAAACGCATTTTGTACGAATGGCAGCAAAATCTAAATTTATCGGTACGCGATCTTACCAAGAAACTAAAACTACCGAAATGTACCGTCTGTTGTATTTGCAAATCATTTGACCAGCGCTTGAATGCGAATTGGAAGGTTGGAAGTGGAACAAATAAAAAATTATGATTCCAACAAATGGACAAGAAAATGGCAGCCATAATTGATAAAAATCCCAATCTTTTTGTGCGAAATGTGGCTCGCAAAGTTAGGAAATCAAAATTATACGTACAAAGAGTGAAGCAGAGGACTGAAGGCGTACAGAGTGAGAATGGTTCCCAACTGTTAAGATCGTCCGAGATGGCTACTTTGTTGACGTTATGTTGACGTGATATTCGTTTATTGGAAGCCACGGAGTCCACTGCACTTCCACGAGAAATCTCTGGGATATTGAATAACAGGATTGGGTAGCAGCAGGGTTCGTTTTGGTTAACGATATGCTGTCAAGTGAAATATTTGAAAATTAGTACCGATTTCCGATTTAAACCAACAGTAAGGATGCTCTTGGGGCCACTCAGAAAGTGTGATCGTGGTTTTTAATTGGGAAACTAATAGATATTTATATAGCGCATTCGAGCGATATCTGATGAACTCAGTCGACTGTTCTACTTAATAGCCCCTTAATCTTGAAAGGTTACTGGTCTACACTGTTACTGCCACGCTCTATTAATAGGTACATATAATGTTTGTAAGTTAATTATTGGTTTGATCTGTAAACAAACTATCAGAAAGCACATTTCTATTCATCTCTTCCGTTCAGCCACCCTCAATGTATGCCTTTCTAAGCAGCCTGTAATAACCTAACTATTAATTCACAATTCACCGATTCAAAATCACGAAAGAAACTCCCACCGCCTCACATGCAAGTGGGCGGAATGTAGCCATTTGGAAACATTTCCTTGTGTCATAATGCACGACAAAACATACGTACTCAAAGACTTAACAAAGCTTCTGGGTCTGACTTTTTTTACCACAATGCAAGGAAACGCCGTTACCGAGCATTCTCTGACAAAGATGGTGTCCGAATTCCCGAAGATGTATTGGATTTGACAGCCCATATGTAGTTGTGGTCGAAAATCTAAAAGTTTCGTCTCTACTGGCACTATCAATAAGGATGTGTACGACAAAGAATGTCTGCATGAGCCATTGCTACGTTTATTAGAAGCCACGATTCTCCATCTCTGTTTTGGCCTCAAGAAAATGCGAAATACGTCCTGGAATGGTATAAAGTGCAAGAGGTCAAATACATGCAAAAACAGCCAATCCACCAAATTGTCGAGTACTTCGCCCAATAGAGAAGTCCTGCGCTCTAGTTAAGGACAAGCACTTCGTATCTAAGAAGAAACCAAATGGTACCGATGGTTTCAAGAGAAGACGGAGAATCCTCACGGCGGGTGTACCTGATGATACCGTACGGATCCTGACGATGGGTGTACCACAGAAAGCTCGAGGATTTTACAGAAAGAAGAATTAACATCTCTATCAACAATTTTTAAAGTAGATATAACTCTATTATTGAGAAATAAATAATCGGTTTTGGTGAATTATGTGTAATTTTTTTTGCTGCTATTATTTAATTTTAGTGTAACGTAGCTTTAATCTTTTAAAGGTAAGGCTAAAGGTTGTACGGAATCAAATTGTACCTTTTTTAAATGGCTTTAACTTTTTACCCGTTGGGTATTTTCTATTGAAATTTTGGGTGGAATTAGTTCGATGTGTATTTGTTTACGCTGTGTAAGTTTCTTTAGCAGATGTGCAATCGTTGCGAAGATGGGGTCGGAAGAACAGCAGCGGCACAAAGAAATGTTGAATACGTTATTCTAAAATCCAGATTTTTCTCATCGTGCCATCAACAGGAAGCTGGAAATGGTACATTCTACGGTGTCTCGTGTTTTAAATCGTTTGACCACGAACGTTTGACCAACGATCGGAGAGAAAAAAAAGTGCAAAAAATGGATCTCCGTATAGTGTTATGGATCACAAGCGGGTAGTTCAAGCTTCCAAGAGGAATCCCAACAGTTAAGTTCGAGATGTGGCGAAGAAACTGAATCTAACCAAATCTTTCGTGCAAGATGCAAAAAAACGTGAAAGACTACTCACGTACAAAGTCCAAAAGATGCCTAATCGCGATGAACGGCAGAATATGGTAGGTAAAACACGTGCACGGAAGCTCTACACCCAGATGTTGACGAAACCACATTGCCTCGTTATGGATGATGAGACGTATGTAAAAGCAGACTTCCGGCAGATGTCCGGTCGGCAGGTGTCCAAAAGCGTCTACTTCTTCTTCTGAGTTCACACGATGGTCCTACGATTTTCTGGCCGGATTTAGCCTCGTGCCATCACTCGAAAGAGGTTTTGGAGTTGAACAAGCTCAAGGTGGTCAATTTCGTGCTTTAGTATATCAACCCCCCGAACACACCGGAACTGCGGCCAGTTGAAAAGTACTGGGCCATCATTAAGCAGGCACTTGGGAAGCATCCTAGGAAGGAAGATATGAAGAAAAAATGGATTGCCACGCAAAAAAAAGTTGGTGCAAATGTTGTACAGGACCTTATGGGTAGGTACAGCAAAATAACAGATTTTTATAGGGACACCTTACGCTACGTATGTAGGAAAAATTGCTCTAATTCGGTCATTTCAAAAGCTACAGAAAAAATTGTCCAAGCAAAGACGCTTAAAATTTTCTCATCTACAACTTTTTTGAAGAATATACGCCTTTATTTCTGCAAATAAAAAAGTTAGATTTTCAATATGTCTGAAAACAAGGACCACCATAGTCTTACACTAAAGAAGGGTATTAAGACCGCTTGAAAACTCGACTTTTTATCATACAGTGGACTAGCCACACTATGCGACTCTATAGGATTAGAGCAGGATCGATTCGCTTGAGTCGTCTGGTTTTGAACTGCAACGAGTATATTCGATAATTACACAAAGTCTCCATTTACTATAACTACACAATTTTCAACGAACATGTACTTATTAAGCATCGTGAATCCATATCGATAATCAAAGCTGACGCTTGGGATTGTCTAATAATTCATTCTATGGACTGATTATATGAAATTTCTAATATTTATGTAATTTCCCCTTTTATATACATAACATAAACAGGTCGCTAAGCACTATTAATGACAATATTTTAATCAAATCGTTGAGCAATACGTTCAGGATTGTCAAATAGTTCATCATATAAACTAAAAATATGACATTTAGAATATTTTCTAATGAAAATATGTATCCAGTACCATATTGGCCACATTTGAGTTCGTAATTCTGGTGAAGTGTAAGAAGGGTTCATGTTCATCATCGGTGGATTAATTCGGGTTTTATATTATTTTGCCAACCTTGCATGTGGATTAGGTGTAAATATATCATTTAGGTAAGGCTCTTTGAAAACATTTCATCATTTAGGCTCTTCAAAAACAAAAATATATAAGATTGCAAGGGGATTTGGGACACGAGAAATGATAACTCAAACAGGATAAAATGACTTATGAATATCTAATTTTGGTCTTGATAACTGGCCTGGGTATTAAAGGGCGATACGGTCAAAATTTGGTCAATATCAACTTGACGTATTTCTTTCAATTTTGCATTTAAAAAACCTGAACACCCCTCATTTTGAAGGTGTGTGTGTGTAGAATGTTGCTCCTATTTTGATTTTGGAATTCACTCTTCAGTTGTCAAAATGCCGTCCAAGCAAGAAGAGCAGCGTATCAAAATTTTGCTCGCGCATCGCGAAAATCCGAGCTACTCGCACGCAAAGTTGGCAAAATCGCTAAAAGTTGCCAAATCAACCGTTACAAATGTAATTAATGTGTTTGGGGAACGTTTTTTTTGCTTGGCAAATCGAAAACCGGAAGCCGCTGAGACGACAAAGAGAGTTGCTGGTAGTTTCAAGCGAAACCCTAACCTATCTCTCCGAGATGTCTACAACCGTGCATCGAGCCAAAAAACGAGCCGGACTATCGACTTACAAGAAGGTAGTGACTCCAAATCGCGATGATGAACAAAATACGACGGCCAAAGCGCGATCCCGGAGGCTGTACACGACGATGCTGACGAAGTTTGACTGCGTGGTAATGGACGACGAAACCTACGTCAAAGCCGACTACAAGCAGCTTCCGGGACAGGAGTTTTATACGGCAAAAGGAAGGGGAAAGGTAGCAGACATTTTCAAGCACACGAAACTGTCAAAGTTCGCAAAGAAATATCTGGTTTGGCAAGCCATCTGTACCTGTGGCTTGAAAAGCAGCATTTTCATAGCTTCCGGGACTGTCAACCAAGAAATTTACGTGAAAGAGTGTTTGAATAAACGTCTGCTGCCTTTCCTGAAGAAACACGGTTGTTCCGTACTGTTTTGGCCGGATTTGGCATCTTGCCATTACGGTAAAAAGGCCATGGAGTGGTACGCCGCCAACAACGTGCAGGTGGTTCCCAAGGACAAGAACCCTCCCAACACGCCGGAACCTAAAGAAGACCAAAAAAACTGCTAAGGACGAGCAGCAGTTCAAGGCAAACTGGCTTTCTGCGGCGAAGAAGGTGGACAAGGTGGCTGTACAAAATCTGATGGCAGGGGTCAAGCGTAAGGCCCGGCAATTCGGATTTGGAAAAGCGGAAGCCTAACTGAATATTTTTCCTGAATTTTATACTAATTGAACTTGAAAAAGAAATTTAATTTGATTTTTTAAATAAACGATTTCACCGATTTACACGCGTTTTCCCTTGACCAAATTTTGACCGTATCACCCTTCATTCACATGTTGTTGTCACCTGCTCGGGTAGACACATAAATACACAGAATACTGACGAAAATTCAACATAGAAAAAAACATACATAATACATGCAAGCTAATCTACTTTATTGAACATATTTGAACCATCACGTAAAAACAGTCACCGAATAGGCAACATAGCCTAGGAACGTCTGTGTGTTGATTTGAAATAGAGGTTCATAGAAGTGAATTTTACCAATAAAAGGGTTCCGTGCTGATTAAAAGTTGTGATGCCTACAAAATAATAAACAATTCAATCATTTAAACCATTATTACTAACAACAAACAGCCATTTCCGCAAATCCACAGCTTCCAGTCATATAGTTTATGGCAAACTCATTGATATTTTTATGCTCCACGGCAGTCGAACAAATTTCTCGAAAAAATTTCTCATACGAAAAAAACGTTCGACTGTATCAGGAATCGAACTTTTTGTAAAAAGGGACGCGTTTACCAACTACGCTTTGTGGCCAACAAGCTGAAGCATTACGAGAGGATCCACAGTTCTTTAAAACATCTGGACTTCAAAAAATAAATACCACCTTCGGTTTTCGCGACTGTAAACAAACTAGATTTTCAGAGACCGCACCTGATGTATGAGATTTTCTGTTAGCTTCAAAGTATTTCCTAAGCGAACACCACAACATAATAGATCACCAAACAGCTTACTGCGATTAATAATCCCTTTCCAAATAAAACTTACCAAACCACACCGCAACATCACCAGTTGAATAGCGGTGTCAATCTGTCGTTAGCCAAAGGGCACTTTCACTTTCCCTTCCAACATCAACGCTCAAGAGAATTGGCGCGGGACTTGGCATCAGCACTAAATATCGTGTTGCAAGTTGTATACCATATGCAACCATACGAACAACTGTGCGGAAATCGTCTCACCTCTCGTGACTGTTTGGCATAACAGTAACCCCTTCCAAAATTCACCCTTTGTATCAAATTAACAATCCCTCTCGAAAGCATATCAAGAGTCCTTCAATTCCTCCGCAACAACTCCTGTTCCCTTGCTCTTGTGAGTTCATTTATTTATTTAATCCTATTTGAGCTTCGCTCTCCCCTCTCAACAAGCACGCACTTCCGTGTACTTTACTCTGAGATTGAACCGTACAGGGTTCTCTCATCGATAGTTTTCAACGGCAGTGGAGTTCTTCGTGATCAGGTCCAACATTATGACCCCGTACGGTACGTTCATCTTAATCGAAAATAATAACAGTTATTACTTACAATCACAATCAAGTCCCATTAGAAGTGATGAGAGCAAGGCAGCAAACGGAAGGAAGGAAGCAAGCAAGGATGAGAGCCGATATGCGCTAATGTCATAAGCAGCAACATCATCGCCGTCGTAATCACCGACATCATCTGCCTGGGTAGCGACAGGATTAGCACACAGCACCAGTAGCTACTGGGGCGAGGATAATGGAAATAATAATCGAGTAATACATAATAATTATCAGTTTCAGCTTCTGGTTTGTGTGTGTGTTCTACAGGCTGGAGGGAATGTCGAAAACTTTTATTGAGTGAGGCTGCTGAAGGTGGCAAACAATGGAGGGGGAAGAAAGTGTAAATGAAATCTTTTTGATGTTCCGACAAATTGGCTCAACATCTAAAGGGGCAGCTACTATACTATGGGTTTGAAAACGGTCGCGATCGCGATTTGTGTAACGTTTCTGCTGGCTCCATATATAATCTTCACCGAAATCCAGCGATGCTCCTCAAGCATGGACAACAGGGTGTTCAATAAGTTCGAATATACTTTGTATAAAATGTGTTAAAAAATATTTAAATACAAGATGTTTTTTTTCTGAGTTTTAATTTAAGCAATGTTTATTGAAAACCTTTACGGCATATAAGCTTGGAGAACCAGGTCAACAGTGATGAAATCGAGGTAGTCGACGAATTCGTGTATCTGGGCTCATTGGCGACCGCCGATAGCGACCCCAACAGAGAAATACAAAGGCGCATTATGACCGGCAATCGTGCCTACTTTGGACTCCTACTTTGGACTAAGATCGAACAAAGTTCGTCGAACTACAAAGTTGACCAAAGAGACATTAATTAGATCGGTAGTTCTCTACGACCACGAAACATGGACATTGCTAACGTAGGACCAATGTGCCCTTGGTGTCTTTGAACGGAAGGTGCTGCGTACCATCTACGGTGGAGTTAAATCAGTTGCTGGGAGAACCTCTCATCGGACTCATCGCTAAAATCGGTTGACTACGATGGGCTGGGCATGTTTGAAGGATGTCAGGCGACAGTTTTTTTAAAATGGTTCTCGAAAACGAACCAACGGGTACAAGAAGAAGAGGTGCGCAACGAGTAAGGTGGATCGTACAAGTAGAAGGCGACCTGCGGACTCATGCACCGATTAAGATGGAGACAACTTCTGTGTACAGCAGAGGCCACACCGGCTTTGGTCTGATTGGTATGGTAACTTTGGGTTGCTTATTTGATTCTATTGGTTTAACAACATTACAATGTCAAAACCTTGTCTCCAACATTTCGCCAATTAATCTTAGTGATGTTTAACGCACGCAAACTATCATGTCTAAAATTGTTTGTTTTTCTACAGATAACTTTAAATGTTAATATGGCATTGTTTTGTTTTAATAGTGTTTTGGCAGCTGTTTGTTGTATTTTCGTCCAGTACACACTAAAGGGTGATACGGTCAAAATTTGGTCAAGGGAAAACGCGTGTAAATCGGTGAAATCGTTTATTTAAAAAATCAAATTAAATTTCTTTTTCAAGTTCAATTAGTATAAAATTCAGGAAAAATATTCAGTTAGGCTTCCGCTTTTCCAAATCCGAATTGCCGGGCCTTACGCTTGACCCCTGCCATCAGATTTTGTACAGCCACCTTGTCCACCTTCTTCGCCGCAGAAAGCCAGTTTGCCTTGAACTGCTGCTCGTCCTTAGCAGTTTTTTTGGTCTTCTTTAGGTTCCGCTTGACAATAGCCCAGTATTTCTCAATTGGGCGGAGCTCTGGCGTGTTGGGAGGGTTCTTGTCCTTGGGAACCACCTGCACGTTGTTGGCGGCGTACCACTAAATGGCCTTTTTACCGTAATGGCAAGATGCCAAATCCGGCCAAAACAGTACGGAACAACCGTGTTTCTTCAGGAAAGGCAGCAGACGTTTATTCAAACACTCTTTCACGTAAATTTCTTGGTTGACAGTCCCGGAAGCTATGAAAATGCTGCTTTTCAAGCCACAGGTATAGATGGCTTGCCAAACCAGATATTTCTTTGCGAACTTTGACAGTTTCGTGTGCTTGAAAATATCTGCTACCTTTCCCCTTCCTTTTGCCGTATAAAACTCCTGTCCCGGAAGCTGCTTGTAGTCGGCTTTGACGTAGGTTTTGTCGTCCATTACCACGCAGTCAAACTTCGTCAGCATCGTCGTGTACAGCCTCCGGGATCGCGCTTTGGCCGTCGTATTTTGTTTAACATCGCGATTTGGAGTCACTACCTTCTTGTAAGTCGATAGTCCAGGCTCGTTTTTGGCTCGATGCACGGTTGTGAGACGATACACCCAGCTTATTTGCGGCATCTCGGAGAGATAGGTTAGGTTTCGCTTGAAACTACCGGCAACTCTCTTTGTCGTCTCAGCGGCTTCCGGTTTTCGATTTCCCCCCGATCCAGACTTCCTGGCTGTCGACAAACGTTCCCCAAACACTTTAATTACATTTGTAACGGTTGATTTGGCAACTTTTAGCGATTTTGCCAACTTTGCGTGCGAGTAGCTCGGATTTTCGCGATGCGCGAGCAAAATTTTGATACGCTGCTCTTCTTGCTTGGACGGCATTTTGACAACTGAAAAGTGAATTCCAAAATCAAAATAGGAGCAACATTCTACACACACACACCTTCAAAATGAGGGGTGTTCAGGTTTTTTAAATGCAAAATTGAAAGAAATACGTCAAGTTGATATTGACCAAATTTTGACCGTATCGCCCTTTACCATATTTCCAGAAGACACACTACCACATCCAGATACGTGATAAGCCTCATGTATTTGATTAATGGTTGCATCTCTTCAACCTACTTGACGACTCACAGATCTTGCTGCACCTGATCCGGCCACTTTGCTTTGCTGTGCTCCTAAGCATGGTCTTAAGCACGTGACGTTCGGAAACACTTAGAGGATGCAGGTCCTCTTCGAGCATAGTCCACGCCCTTAGGGAAGCGTATTGTGCATGGTACATTTAGTGCGGGAGTGAATCTATTTTGACCACAAGTTCTTCTGGATCCCACAGTAGGCACGTCTTCCACTGATTAAGCTGATTTAGAATCATCCTAAGGAACTTGTTTTGAAAGCTTCAGGTCATGTGTTTTAGGCAACTTTCCCAGACTGCCATGCCGTATTCAATGACCGGGAGTATGATTAGTTTGTAGACAGCGAGTTTGTTTTTCAGAAACAATGTATGTACACTAGCTTCAACAGAACGTTACACTTTATGACAGTTCTGTCAACTTGCTCAATGAAAATCAGCTTGCTTTCTAAGGAAACGTCAAGATAGACAACTGCATTTGACCCACTCCACCGTTGTGTTGTTAAGACTCATTTTACAATCATCAGGCGGAACAAGTCTGGGAGTTATTATTGTGGACGACAGCGGTATCATCGTCGAACAACGACAGAGATCCATTTTCAGAGAGCAGCATTATGTCCGTGGTCTACAGGTTGAACAGAAGCGGACCTAGTATACTTCCCTGCAGAAAACGGGTGGAGATCTCTTGCACATCGGCAACTGAAACATCCCAAGTAACAATTTCAGTTCTATTCCAGCCGTATAGCACTCCTCTCGGCTTTGTTAATGAAACTACATTCAAAACTGTTTTGTCCACGAACACCTCCTCTAGGCATCTTTAAAGCCGAAATGTGTACAAAGTAGCCCACTCTATAGACGGTTGTTAAAACAAATTCATAAAACCTTTCTAAGACCATGAAGATTGTGAAAATATTCTAGTGAAAGGTGTTATGACCACTTGAGAACCATCATAAAACCTATTGGCCGCCATCAAAACCAGCATAGGGCCGAATGGCCACAGCTGTCAAACTTCACGGCTATATCGTGGTTTGTTTTTATTGTTCTGCTTTGTTCGATTCTCTGCTCTTCTGATTCATTCAACAGTAAATAATGGCTGAGAAAAAAGTTCTAGTGTTGCGGGAAATTATGTTTGATAGCAAAATATATAAAAACATATTGAGTTTTTTTATAGCGTATCATGCTCCAAATCGTATGCGCATTTAATTTTATGGTGAATATTGACACGATAAGAGCTGAAAACTAATGCGCCTCGGAAATTATGCGAGTATACAACAACAAAAACAAAATTGAAAGAAATATATTCGATTAATTAATCATGAAACTCCTGAAAATTGATGGAATTCAATAAGGTTATCTAAACGAACACCGGAGTTTGTCTCAGATCTACAGTTCAATTGTATTACATTTAAAATTTGGTGAATTTATTTTTCCACATTTCAATTATTTCATATATTTCAATATGGCGATTGCAAGAAATCACAGTTTTGCCAAAAAGCCAATTTATCCTAGCAATGGCTACTATAAGACTATCTTGTCGCTTGGTAGCTTTCTTCAATGCCAATTAGCCGTTTAATGCATTTATTGGAAACAAAATGGTTTTTAAATGCTTTTTCTACTGACCATAATAAGATAATATGAATAAGTCCTACATAGGCATTTCAAAACAGCATTTTATGAGTTTAAAAATCAAAATAAAACCTTTGATAGGAGTAAAAGGAATTTTAGAAGTCAAGGTTTTAATATCGTTGTAAAGAAGCTGTGTAGGTCCTTATAAACCTGACTAAAATTTGAAACCTATTAGCATCTCTTGCTGCCATAATAAAATCGAATTGATTTCTAGTGGCTTTCATAAAACTTCAATAAAACTTAATAAAGCTGGATGGTTTTGGCAATGTTACTTGAGATGGAACGTTCTATCCCATAGATAGTTTTTATTTATCTTCAACAGAAAGAAGGGAATATTGCATCGTTTTACCTTGAACACCAGGCCACATACCACACATCATCTCCCAGCACTTCTCAACGCCGAGATGATTGTGAGACAGACTTGTTCCGCTTGAGGATGTTGGTGATTCGGTTCAGTTGGAAAACTGTAGAACGACCACGTCGGAAGCCAAATTGTTCGTCGAGCAAGATGTTGAGCTCGTGGGCAGATGTGAGTAGCCGATGTTAGATCGCTTTCTCAAACAACTTTGATAATCCTCAGAGAAGGCTGATTTGTAAATAGCTCTTGGACAAATAAGGATCTTTCCCAGGTTTCTGGATGAGGATGACTTCGGCTTACTTACAACACGAGGGAAAGAAGCTAAGTCTCAGGTATTTGCTTAGGAACACCACCAGATGACCATAGAGTTTGGGGGTCACTTGCTTGAACTGCAAGTTCAGGATGTTGTCGAAAACTGGGGCTTCATGTTCTTTGAGGGTTTGATATAGGTCAAAAGTTCGTAAGCCGAGATCTACTAACTACTACGAGGAATTGTGGGTACTTAGATGGATGTTGTTCGCCACGGCAGCTTCGTGTGGACTGACGATGGTTTGTCCGAGATTGTGGGTGCTGATGAAGTGTTGACCTATATTAGCAGCCTCCTCTGCGGGGGTTATCAAGCGATCAAGGGAGTTTACTGTCTAGTGGGATCAACGAGAGAATGGCCTTTGTTAAGTTTTTCAATTTTTTGTCAACTTCCAAAAGGGCTTTGCACAACCTGGAAGAGTGCGGATTTTGTCCGGAAAATAATTATTTCTGAGGTACACCTTGCTAATTTTGGTTATTCGATTACAATGACTTTTAAAGGTAGGCCAGTTCTCTGGTATTGCTTTCGGATTGCGTTGCGCAATTGTATCTCATCCTTAGTTGGTCTATCAATGGGTACAGAGTTGCTAACCTGATCTATCACTGGAATATGTTCCTCCCGGGTTTATGGTGGCGACCTCTGCGTCGTTGTTAACATCCATACCTCTCACGCCAAAGTCACGAGTTCAAATCTCACCCCGGAAAAGTTATGAAAATGCCAAAAAACGTTGTTTGAGTGACAACGACGGGAGATGAACCAGCCCGAAGCTGAAAATCTCGATAACCAAGAAACAGCAACAAACAAACATGTTGCTCCCGGGTCTGGAAGATCACTTGTTCGATGCTCTGCATTTGCAGATCTATTTGCGGATGTCGTTTAGTAGGAACATTGTTGTCCAGTTAGCGGAGCTGGCTTGCTTGGACGACGATAGTTTTGATTTTGATGGAGGAATTCTCCTCCTTCAGAGCCGTAACGGTCAAGTCGCACAATTCGGTAACCTGAGTTAGAGACGCTAAGTTCAGACTTGAGGTACGTCTCCGTGCGGATGGAACCAGTATTTCATTTTAGGATGTTGATGTCACGGATATGGTGCATTTGAACTGTTCCTCCTTCGATCGGCAGTTGACGGTACAGTTCCTGGACGAACACCCCCATTTGAACACAAGTCGTAGAGCTGTCCATCTTTGGGTGGTTGGGTGGAGGTACTACAACCCGGATTGCTCCAGCCTGAATGCTGGCGTGGGGGTGGTGGTGGCTGCTTCAAATCTCTACTGAACGGAAGCTGACGGGGGGTTGGTCTAGCGGTAGGTTGGATAGAGCGACGGCAGGTTTTGCACTTGGAACCGGGACTTCGGAATGTGCTCCTCGTTCATCGGAGTTGGTGGTCGGCGTTGACCAAGCCAGGACTTGATGGACACCTGCTTGCAAATCACCAAAACTCCACACCTTTGGGGCAGGCCCGATTACTGCTCTCGAGATTTGCGCCACATTTAGCGCACTTCAGTGGGACACCTTCGTCGATCAAGTCACAATTCTTGGTGGCGTGCGCTCCCGCACACGTGCCACACCGCGGATTCATTTGGCAGTTTCGTGTTCCTAAGCCAAACGCAAGTCAGTTGCCACACTGTTTCACCGTTTCGTGTTGCTTGGTGACTTGATTAGTGCCAACAGCACGGTAGTCAGTGCCCATACTGCATAGTTTGTACAGCGGATGGATTATGATGGCTGCAGACTCGGTCCTGAGTGCAGCGACGTCGTTTGAAAGGTAATGAAGAGCCTGGGGCAGGGAATGTGACTCATTGGTTGCTCGCTAGGGTACGATGGCCCGGTGTCGACATGGCGCAACCGCTTGGAGATGCCCAGTTTCAGAATGCTTTCAAGAGTCCATTGCTACAGTAATAGGTCAATGCTTGCAAAACTTTCGGCGCTTTTTTCTGGCTTGCCATTACCAGAAGATGAGCAAATTGGGAAAACAAATTTTACGAGAGAGCGAAAAAAAACCAACGACTGTAATTTTTCTTTTGTCAAAACGTAAGAGAATAAACAAAAATGAAATATATGTACATTTTGAAATAATTAGAAACATCTTTGTTTCAAAACTTGGCTGTAGCCATCAAATGGTTCAATATCACTCACCTCAATGTTACAGCTGTATTTTTTTCAATTATCTTACGACCTCACAAGTTAAGATGATTTTTATAATATTATAATCATACAGTGTAATGCTTGATATCATTTTGCTTTAACAAAGAGACACTTCCCTAATCTAACCCTAATTCACCTTATTAGTACCACGTATATCTCTTTATCGCCTATATGCTGACCCAAATTTGTCCAGCAAGCCAGTTCAACCTTCTTCCCAACGACCTATAAGTACATACGGTTTCGACTCAGTCCAATGTCAAAGTAATTCCATCCCACGTCTACCATCATGAGCAGCTATCATAATGCTGCAAACTCGGGAAGCAATGTTTCTATCAATTACCTCGATGCAGTTGCATTTCAATCGCCATCCGCTGCCGTTCCGCTTGCAGTCACAGATGCGATACGTCCTGGTCCGAATGATGTGCAAACTGTATACATAGCAAAAAGCGATTCACTGCCAAATAGATAGATAGATGACAGCCGACTCGTTTCGCTGATAAGCCGTGTGTTTAATTTACTTTATTTATTACCCAATTGAGTCGCATTAAGGTACTTAAACTTGCACATTATCCGATTCAATTACAACTGTTTCAACATCCTCTGATTCTATTTTCGTCTATCGTGCCGTTCCAGGCCTAGCTGGAGGTCTGAACGTTACATCACTCATCGCAGGCAGCTTCTCAATGGCGGTGTTTCTATCGGTATCCCTCGTTGGTTAGGGATGCTCAAAATATTTCCGAAATTTTCCAACAGTGAGTTCTCAATAACTGGTCTAATCGATCGTTGCCAACGAACGCAATCAAAATGAGCATCCCTACAGACTAGGCACATGCAGCCTGTTCGAATGTCGGCTCAAGTGCATTTATTGATGCAAATTTTATTTTTCCTTCTAATCAAACCACCCGCTCCGGTGCCGGCTGGTGTGGCGGCAAGGCGGCGCAAATGCGTTGTTTTTGAGAGGTATCTATCTGCAACCCAAAGTGGCGGTCGTTTCTATTATTCACTTTGCGTCGCTTTTTGAAGCAACCGCTCCAGCAAATCGCGTACAGTGCCACATTTACCTCTCTACAATGTGTGTGTGTGAGAGTCGATGTCTATGCAATTTGATGAATTAGCATAAATGCAATGATTTTTACAGGTTGGTAACATCCGCTTGTTTTGCAACGGCAACGACAACTACAATAACTACTAGTGGAGTGATCGTAATTTTTGTCCGACCGGATTCCGGATGTTGCATCTGATGGAGATGAATGTCTTGAAAAGCGACCTAATGCAATCAACTAAGGGTCAGAGAGTGGAATGGACTGGTTAAGTTTCTGATACCCAATTCTGATCACAATGAATTAACCCAAAAATAATCGTTACTTTAAGTTAACTACAGTAAATGTTGATGAAAAACATGTAAAATCAAAACTCTAGAAGGCATAGGAAGCTAGAACTCCTCAACATTCAACTGCCAACACTACCAGCACTGAACAGCCAGCGGTAGCAGTACCATCATGCAAAGGCCAAAGAAGTGGCCGTTAATTTTTAATGATTGACAAAGTGGAAAACAGAAACGTGGAGGACCACCGGAGACAGAGGATAACAAAGGATTGCAGGTCTTAATTTGGCCTGCAAGCTGAAAAACGAGACTAATTCTTCTTGTGAAAAGCATACGACACTGCCGGTAAGGTGCAATCTAGTTGGAACGAAGCAGTGGAAAAACAGGGCCTTTCAAGGAGGGACGGGACAAAGTCCTCTTCTGCTGGTTTGCAGCAATCTTGACACCCCAATAGCTGGATGATGTTTGCCTTCCCAGCTTTTCTTCTGGTTTGATATGGTGAGTCTAGGGAGGAACGATTCATTTATGCTACCACGGAGTGAGTTTTCTCTGTGTTTATTTAATTTTATTTTCCAAGATTTTTGTCTGAATTGGTTGGTGCTCCCTGTCTGGCTGGCTCAAGATTGTTCCCCCCTACTGGCAGAAGCATTGTAGAGAAGTGGCTGGATAAGTTTTTGTGACATGTTCAGGATCAAGTTGAAATTGCATGCAGTGCAGGCAAACTGTCCTTGTTACTCGATGTTTTGACATTTGTTTGGACAAGTGGACGACAAGACTGAGTGTGCTGCAGGTTTTTGGGCAATTAAAATTATATATACCTCGCAAGAAATGGAAACATTTTTTTTTTATTGTTTGTCGTACTGACCATTGTTGTCCTTATTGAATAATATATGGAATAATCATCGATTCAATCTTTCAACCTGCGATGATCATGGCATGATAATGAGAGCATCTTACAATGGGGAAAATAAAACCCTTCATTTCACCCCCCATAATCCACAAAATTGTAAACTTAGCAGTTCATAAAATAAGACAGAGAGTATTGTGTAAGCAAATCATTAAATCCAAAATGGAGAAATAAAGCATTTCACACAGCAATTGAATAAAGGGTGTATTCAATAAAAATGGCACACAGAAAATCTTCTGTAACTTTTGAAACGTATGAGTAAAAAACCTAGAAATTTGAGTAGATCTTATCCATAGTGTATTTTTCACATCTGCCAAGTTTCATAGTTATACATTCAGTAGTTCCAGTCATGTCGTCGAAACAAGAAATTGTCCGTGAGAAATTGTGCACTCACAATCAAAATCCAGGGGCGTCCCACCGGTGGATTGCTAAAAGGCTTGGAATTGCAAATACAACTGTGTCTCGTGTAATAAGAACCTTCAAGGAGCGTCTGAGTGTCCAAAGGAAGGAAGGGAGTGGTCGTAAAAGTGGTCCAATGGACAGTAAAATGGCCAGGAAAGTCGTACAACAATTCAAGAACCGTCCAAACATGTCAATTCGAGATGTCGCTAAAAAATCTAAGGTGTCAGTCGGTTTTGTGCAGAAATTCATGAAGCGTGCTGGGTTACATGTTAACAAAGTGCAAAAAGCCCCAAACTGGAATGAAAAACAAAACATCACTGCGAAAACCCGCGCCCGGAAACTTTACACGAAGCTGCTCACCAAATCCGGTTGCATCGTGATGGATGACGAAACATACGTCAAGGCCGACTTCCGTCAACTTCCTGGGCAAGAATATTTCGTTGCCAAGTCGAAGTTTGATGTTCCGGAGGATGTTCGAAAGAAGAAACTATCGAAATTTGCAAAGAAGTTTCTAATCTGGCAGGCGATTTGCGGATGTGGTGAAAAAAGTGCTCCCTTCATCACTTCCGGAACATCTCTTGCCATTCATTAAGAAGCACAAAGGATCAACTCTGTTTTGGCCTGATCTAGCATCCTGCCACTACGCTCGAAACGTATTGGAGTGGTACCGAGCCAACGGAGTCAATTTTGTGCCAAAGGATATGAACCCACCAAATTCACCAGAACTTCGTCCAATTGAAAAATTCTGGGCAATTATGAAAACGGAACTTCGCAAACATCCCAAAACTATAAAAACAGAGCTAGAATTTAAGAAAATTTGGGTAAAAACAACAAAAACACTGGGAAAATCGGTTGTACAAAATTTGATGGGTAGAGTGAAAAGGAAGGTGCGGGCATTCGGGATGGGAGACGAAATTGAATAAAACAAATGTTGTAAATCAAAACTCATTAGTAGTTCTTCATTCCCTGAAAATTTCAAGAAAATCCGATAATCAGTTTAATCAGTTTCATTTATTCACATGCAGAAACTGTGTGAGGAAGTTGACTGACACCACAACACTTCTGAATCCATTGATATACTGTGTGAGTGGATAATAATAAAATCACTCATTTTTGCTGTTTCATAACAACAGGACCAATAAATACCAAACTATACGCATGAATTGGGCTTCATTATTCTTTCACATTTTATCATGTTGTGACGTGTTTGTGAATGCTCAGGCATAATGCCGCGTGGAACGTATGTGACGGAAGAAGAAAGTGGTAACATTTTGGCATTTCGCGAATGTAATGTTGGTATTCGTGAAATTGCTAGACATTTGGGAAGATCGCATAACGTCATAACCAATTTTCTGAAAAATCCAGAACGATATGGGAATAACAAGACAGGTGGACCCAAAAAAAAGTTGTTGGAAAGAACGCAACGAAGGATTGTTCAAACTGCAAGTAACTCACTCAAAAGTTTGAAACAAATTAAGGCTGAGTTATCACTTGACGTCTCATGTTCTACAATCTATCGAACAGTGCAAAGCTCTCCTTATATTCAGCGGCAAAAACTGAAGCAAGCTCCACGACTCTTAACTCGCCATAAACAAGCCCGACTCGAATTCGCACGACCTAATATACGTAGAGATTGGAGTAAGGTATTTAACCTTCATTATTCACTATTATAAAATTAATTAGGTTCCTTTGTTCCACTACACACTAACAAAATGTCATGTAAATTTCTGTCCCGAGACAGATACATGCAAGCGTCTGTCCGCCCATAAGAATGAGTTGAAAGAGATAAGAAAATAAATCCTATCAAACCTATTTTTCATAGAATTGCGTATGTGTCGGTTTCAGGAGACATGATTTTACACGATTTTTTTGTTTACGTTCCCGGACTTCTTACAAACGTCTTGTGTAAAATTCATAATTTCTAAGTGTGTAGGTAATTTTTTCCGACGAAAAAAAAAATCCATCTGAATGACGGAGATGATTTTTTTTCATACTGGAGGGACTTAAGAAAAGAGCAGCGTTACTTTTGACACATAACTTTGGTGGTGGTAGTTTGATGGTTTGGGGAGCATTTTGTCAGATTGAAACGGTGCAGATTGCTTTTCCATCCACCAAAATGAATAGTCGGAAGTACATTGAGATACTCTTAAGGCATTTGCTACCATTCTTGCGGCAACATCGTCGAGTTGGCTACACATTTCAGCAAGATAGTGGAGTTCAAACTATGGAATGAGCAGCTTGTTCTCTAGACCAAAACTCGATCGAGAATTTGTGGGGATTGATGCAGTAAGGAGTGTATCGAAAATAAGCTATCCACAAAATTTCTTTCAAATTATGTTGAAAACCGATATTTTATTCATACAAAAAATTGATCCTTTATTGTATGAGGTTAAACTTGTACATAATGAAGACCGGATGAAATTTAAGTTATTCCTTCACGAATTTTCATCAAGTTCCGGACAAGTGTTGCATCGCATTTTTTGGACGCTTGAGCCCAATTTTTTTGAACTCCTGCATGTTCCCAGCTGCCTTACCAGTCTTCTTGAAGACCCTCTTCACGATTTCCCAGTAACGTTCGATGGGTCGAAGCTGAGGGCAATTTGGTGGATTGATATTTTTCTCAACGAAATCTATACCCTTTTCCGCAAGCCAATTGAGAGTGGTTTTGGCATAGTGAGCCGACGCTAAATCCGGCCAAAACAGTGGAGGTGTACTATGCTTCTTAAATAAAGGCAACAATCTCTTCTGGAGACACTCAGATCGATAGATTTCCGCATTTATAGTTCCGGTAGTTTAAAAAATGGTTGACTTCAAACCACAGGAACATATTGCTTGCCATACCAGTACCTTTCGACCGAATTTCTCCACTTGAATCGACCTGTCCGCATCGCTCACATCCTCCCCAACGACGGCAGTAAAGTATTGTGGACCTGGAAGGGTTTTTGAGTCCTCCTTTACATAGGTCTCATCGTCCATCAAAACGTATGCATCCGGACGCTGCAAAAGACGCGAATACAATTTCCGGGCCCTTGTTGCTGCTCGCTTCTTCTGTTCTGCACTTTGTTTCGAGATTTTCTGCTTCTTGTAGGTCTTCAGGTGGTTTTGCCTCTTGATACGCTGGATCATTCCGACACTCGTTCCTGCTTTTTTGGCCAAATCACGTATTGATATTGATTTGTTCTTCATGATTAGAGATACCACTTTCTGCTCCAGTTTCGGGTTGGAAGACCGGGTTTTCTGCCTCTTCCTGGTAGCTCATCCAAAGAATAGTGTTCCCCAAACTTATTAATGATGGTTTTAATACTCGCATGATGAATCCCAAACCGCTTCGCCAATTTTCGCATAGTAATACCCTTCTCACTTAGCCATGTGTCCAGAACCTTAATTTTCACTTCCTTTTCAATACGCGACATTTTGAAAACTCAGAATTTGAACCGCACAAACAAGTAAACAAAAGAAAGCTGACAGTCAAACGCACAGCATGCAGTGTTCAGAGCATAAAAAACCATCACAAATACATGCGTACAACGCAAATGTATGTGGATAACTTATATTCGATACACTCCTTAATAAGTGGAGAAACGATTATGACGATGAAGATGAAAATATTTCTCTCATCGCCATAGGCCTCCAAGAGAAGACAGTATTACTTTCTAGAACAATAGGTATGAAGAGAGAGTGTTGATAGTTCCGTCAGTGTACGGCAGGCTGTAAGAAAATCAATAGAAGTATTTAAAAATTGAGCAGAGTACAGATGGTATAGTGGTTGGTAAATGACTGGACAATGCGTACCATTGGTACTTCGCGTAATAATAGATCCTACTACGATCCTTAGCCTCTTCTCCAGTAACTCCTATCCCTACTTCCCCGTGGTGCTGACTAGGGTATGAGTAACTATAAGAAAGATCGGGTGACCAACCTCGGTGGGAATTTGGTCATATGATGAAGGGGAGGGGAGGCTGCCCTCGTCAAAGTGTGCAGTCTATCTGAACGTCTTTTCTCGTCTCAAACAACGTCTGTTCTTCATGTTAGGGGCGGCTGATCATCGTTCTTGCACCAGCGTGGGACTCTAAACAGTGCTGTACACGATGGTCCTCCGGTGAGACAGGGGGTCCGGGAAAGGCCCAACAAGCCGCCCTTAAAAAATCAATGTTACCAATAATACAGAAGTTAATACGGACCGGAACAATCGGCAAAGACCTAGGCTACGAATTAAGGACTACGATTGGAAACTCAGAACATGGAACTGCAAATCGCTCTGCTTCACTGGCTGCGATGGGATAATCTACGACGAACTTCAACCACGTAACTTCGAAGTCGTAGCACTGCAGGAGGTTTGCTGGACAGGACAGATGGCATGGAAAAGTGGGCATCGAGCGGCTACTTTCAACCAGAGCTGTGGTACCACAAACGAGCTGGGCACCGTCTTTGTAGTGCTGGGCAAAATGCGTCAACGCGTGATTGGATGGTTTCCGATCAACGCTAGAATGTGCAAGCTGAGGATCAAGGGTCGATTCTTCAATTACAGCATCATCAACGTGCACTGTCCACACGACGGGAGACCTCATGACGAATAAGAAGCGTTCTACGCGCAGCTAGAGCAAGTGTATGATGGCTGCCCGCAGCGGGACGTAAAAGTCGTCATTGGTGACATGAACGCTCAGGTAGGACGGGAGGCAATGTACATACCGGTAATAAGGCCTAACAGCATGCACATTGTATCGAACGATAATGGCCAACGATGCGTGAACATTGCGGCCTCCCTTAGTTTAGTAGTTCGAAGTACCTTCTTCCTCCGTAAAGACATCCACAAAGTCACTTGGAGCTCACCTGACCAACGAACAGAGAATCAAACCGACCATGTTCTAATCGACGGGAAATTCTTTTTCGATATCATCAACGTTCGCACTTACCGCAGTGCGAATATAGACTCGGACTACTACCTAGTTGCAGTATGAATGCGCTCAAACTCTCAAAGGTGTACCCGCGTCGAATTCGCGGAGTGGAGTGGAGATGGAAGACGGAACGTGGAGGAGGCGAATGAACCACGAATTGCACCAGTTGCTAGGAGAACCTCGTACCGTACACATCGCAAAAATCGGTCGATTACGATGGGCTGGGCATGTCGTAAGAATGTCGGACGACGGCCCTGTGAAAATGGTTTTCGAAAACGAACCGACAGGTACAAGAAGAAGAGGCGCGCAACGAGCAAGGTCGATCGATCAAGTAGAAGGTGACCTGCGGACCCTTCGCAGACAGCGAGGCTGGCGAGTGACAGCCATGGACCGAATAGAATGGAGACAACTTCTGTGTACAGCAGAGGCCACGCAGACCTTAGTCTGATTGGTAAGGTGAGTACATCCCCGAGGTATCGTTTTGAGACCGGTTCTTCCAGATGTTCGGCTACAACAGATTGTGCACCTTTTAAAATAAGCAAACACAAAATTCGAGTTTTTATCATCATTAATTTACAGGCTGTCTCACAATAGGTGTCACTAAAACAAAATTGGATTACAGTAAAACAAATCAACGAAATCATAGTATTTATTTTTCATATGAGCGATACATGTTGAAGAAATAAACTATACTAATTCAATTTGAATCTCTTGCTCTTTTCCTTGATAATTTTGCGTAAACTCATTGTAAACTCATCGGAGTTGGAACGCACGATTTTCTGAAGAATTTAGTCCCAAATATCAACCAAATGTTTCTTAAATCGATCTTAAGTAAGCCCTTTTGTATGGCCTGTCCACTCCTAGAGCCTCATGGTGATGAGAAATTATTTCCTTTTCAAACAACATCATCATAGATCGGAGATGGAGAATACAAAGAAAGACTATATCAGTGTTGTCAATATTGTCAATTGCATTGTTTGACAACTAATTACCGTTCCTCTTAGGAAAAACGCCAAATAAAAATTGGACTCGGAAAAAATGCGACACCTTGTTTTGGGCGTTACTTTTTTATCGCGGGGGTAAAAATTATTGAAATTTTGGGTAATACTAGTTTAGAGTGTCATGTTTATGTGTGCATCGTGATCTGTCAAGTAGTTTTCAAGATGCATTCGAAACAAGACGAGCTACGCCAGCAAATCTTGGGCGCGGTGATCGAAATCCTGGTCAGTCGCACAGATGGATCGGCAAAAGGCTTGGAATCGACCATTCCACCGTGTCCCGCGTTGTGAAGATGTTCCAGAACACGAAGATCATCGAGCGGTGCGCTGAAAGCGGCCAAAAACCGAAAACGGAATACCCAGAGAAGGCGCGGAAGATAAGGCAGTACTTTAAGAATAACCCGAAACGTGGCCAAAAAGGTCAATTCATCGAAGTGGTTAATCTAGCAGACCATGAAGCGGGCTGGACTATGTGTTTTTAAGGTCAGGAAGGCGCCAAACCGGACTGACAAGCAACACACGGTGGCCAAATTGCGTGCGCGGAAGCTGTACCGTGAGCGGCTGGTCAAGCCAGGCTGTCTCGTCATGGACGAAGAGACATATATCAAGGCGGACATCAAAAAAATTCCCGGCCTCGAGTTTTTTGTCGATACGTCCCGTATGGAGGCTCCGGAAAAGTTCCGGAAGAGAAAGATGGACAAAGCTTCGCCCAAGATCTCATGAACAGTGTTAAGAGAAATGTACAAGCATTAAGCTTGGGGGAAGAAATTCAATATATAAATTATGCCAAAATATAGTCAATATAATATCTCTCAATCCCTGAAAATTTTTATCCGATTTAAAATAAATTTTTGGTTATCATTTTTGTGTGTCTCATTTTTTTCGAGTCTACTCTTTAAATCAGTAAAATGGAAAGCGCTCACCCGGATAATCAGCAACAATCAGCAAACGTGTATCAATCGTTTCGTTTTCGAAATCCATTTACACCGGATTTTAGTTCTATTCAACACACAAATGATGTTTTGGTATGACTCTGGTCATAAACACAGCATCCACTATCACACGCGACGGTTATTATTGACATTCTAATAAGGATAAATTTCATCACACAAAAAATACTGATAAAACGTGATAGCTCGCAAAAGCCCAACCGTACGGGGTCACAGCTTGCTGCGATCCTCTTGAATGGACGATCTATTCCAACACAAAAACCGAGGAGCAGCTGAGCGGCAAGGCCACGAGAACATGCCAACATCCATATTTTTATCGAACATTTTCGAAGCATTTTAGTAGAAGGCTTAATGAATGTTGAATTTAAGGAAAATTTGATCCATTGAATTGTCTTTTATAGTTTTTTTGTCATCGCTATCCGAAAATAATCCACTTTTTTAATACATACATAAACAGTTTTTTCTTCACCAGGACGCAGCGTGGTTGTTTGGATGTAAAATAACAACCAGTTAAAATTGCAAGCTTATTAGTTATAACCAGCATGGATTTACTTCCCAAATGCAACGACTAAACTTGATAAGGTCCCAAAGCTCAGCAGGTGAAATCGCTTTACTATCAATACTAACTAAAACAGTTAAAAACCTCATTTGTTTCGCCAATATTCGCCTAGCTAAAACAATTTGCAACTGATTATAATTTTCCATTATCTCGCGGACGATAAAATTAAGTTTTATTACGAATTTCATTATCGGCCTTCTTCAACACCCTGGCTCGAGCGAGAAGTAATCCTCTCCAGGCCGGTGCGAATCGTTGGTTATTGCCAGCCTGGAATGGTGGGTGATGGAGTTGCTGATGCCAAGGCTAGTCGCCCGCGGGAATCCTCCAACCAACCCGAGTCGGAAGAGTATTCCAGCGGCATCTCTACAGACAATGGAAACTACGACATCGAAACCAAAACTTTGGATTGGATTAAGTTGTTATATTACACCACAAGCCATGCAGGAGAAATGAGATCCCTTGCCAAAAAAGCCACCCCTTTTGCTTCATGGCGTAGCAAAGTGTAGCACCGACGATGGATGCCTGTAGGGATAATTGAGGGAATCAAACCATCATGGACGGTCTTGCTCTGCTCTGCGGCATTCAGTCAGAGTTTGCTTATGGCCAACTTTTCCACCCACTTGGGTGACCGATGAAAATATGCCATGATTTTGGCGTCGTCGGCTTCACGGAACCCCACCATTACTGAATGTGCCTCCAGGAGCTTCGCAAGCGAGATGATGAAGAATTTAATTTGCAATACCACGCCTCGGTAATTATATTTCCAAAAATTTATTGTTGAAATTTTAATTGTACTTTGTGTTTGCTTTTCATGGCGTTGGAAAATTTTCAATTTTGTTCACGCGCACTCGTCGTCGAATGTGTGTGTGTGTGCGAGGGGTTGGGGGGATGCTAAGCTCCTAACATTCCTCGATGTTTGTTTTGTCCTTAATGCCTGGTGGAAAATGGTGTGCATGTGTTCGAATGCCGGTATGGTTGGTATCATTGTTTGGATTCGGAGTGGAAAGACAAAGACCGCTTCAATTTCATCTTCTTGGAGGAGGATTTGCTTGATATAAAATTCAATCAACGATGATATTACATTTTGAGCGTCGTAATTTCATATTTTTGGAAGGTAATTCTCATGGCTTAGCTTTCTTGGGAATGAATCAATTATCATTGGTACGAATGATAATTTAGGTGGCAATGCTTTTGGGACTTCGGGTTTACGACTGTAATAAAAAGAATTATCATTATCTGAAATAACAATAACGTAGGAAAATAAACAGAGAGTGTTAGTTATTCGGGAAATCTACAAGTTCGTTAGTAACAAATTCAAAATTGTTTTGAATATAATATTGGATTATCATGGAAACTGCCAAAAGTGAAAAAAAAACTCTGACGTACAAAACTATCATGGAATTAACTAGAAATTAGAAGAAAAATTAGTATTTTCCATTTAATTCCAACTGCCTTTGCTTATCTTGACAGATGCGCGTATTTCGGTAGATGGAATTAAATGGAAAATACTAATTTTTCTTCTCATTTCTAGTTACAGGTATTCCACTAAACAGCTCAAACCCTCTAGGATTCAAATCGTGGAATTGCCATTATATCTTGCAATCCTTAATTTTTTTTAAGCAATTCTAAATGAAAAATAGTTTTCTCAAATCAAAAACAGACTGGCTAATAAGCAACATGGATTCTTCAGAAGACGATCAACTATCACAAATTTAATGGAATTCGTTAACTACTCACTGATAGCCATGGACAATGGTAACCACGTTCAAGCTCTTTAAACAGACTTCAGCAAAGCTTTTCATCGCATTGACTTGCCCATCATTCTATTCAAATTCCAAAAATTAGGAATTAAGCCAGGAGTTCATAAAAAATCCCGAATCCTATCTCATTTATTCTCAACAACTAGTTAGATTCAAAGGGAAGAAATCACACACTTTTCAATTAACTTCTGGAGCTCCTCAAATTTGCCCCCCTTTTATTTATTTTGTATGTAAATGGCATTTTCTCTTTTCTCAGAAACTTGGAATTTCTTATATTTGCTGATAACATGAAACTATTTTTAGAAATATGGAATAATGAAAATATCATACATTCCAGAAAGATATGAACGTGTTCTATGTTTGATGTATCAAAAGGCTATTACAGTTGAACCTAAAAAAAATGTTATTCGATAGCGTTCAGTACACTTAGGAGTACATAGGAGTTATCTTGGATTCTTACCCTAACTTTCATTTAACATTACAATACTATCATCAACAGAGTAAATAATATGCTTGGACTTATACACTCAGTAGCAAAAAAAGCCTAGCCAAATTTTGCTTCCATGTTCAACCTTCTGTAACTTTATCAATTACCAATATTTTTAGCTGAAAATTTGACAACATTATGAACAATGAATAGACCTCATGTGACTAAAATTTCATGTTGATAAAATATATAAATAGCGAAGTTATCATAATATACGTCAAAAAAGTCGTTTTTGGACATACCAAATTCAAAATTCCGTATTTCTGTGAAAAATTTAGGTAGCATATTAAAAATGTCTTAAAGAACATGGAAAATAATGTGGACAAAATTTGAACTGTTTTCATCAAGTGGATTAGACTACAGCTGGCGTTAAAGTTGACGCTCGAACATGAGTATTTCACTTTTTCACCCGATATTGACCTTGCTGAAATATCGGTGCAAAAAACAGCCTGGAATATTGTAGCGTAGTTTGGTCACCTATTTCAGTCATACAAGAACCAATAGAATCGGTATAGAACATCATTCTAAAGTTCACTAGCAAACGGTAAAGTCGATATCTTCCGCGCTCTACAGTTTTGGCTTTAAGCCGTTTGACAAAGTGGAACTCGATAATTCTTGCTCCTCGTCATTATTTTCACCGCAGTGCTGATCGTGTTTTTTGTTTCCGACGAAGAAAAATCTCAGTCTTAGCAGTGAATTAACGAACAATAATTTATTATCAACCGACAAGTGATCAGCCATTTCGCATCGCATCTCCGCTTTGCACGCACACCAGCAGTCCATCGTGTGTAACGTGCCTTTGTCCATCCACCAACTACCACCGACTAGCAACATCATCATCATCGTCATCATTATCATCATCGTTCAGCTCCACGCCTAGCCGGTACACGCGGCCACACATCGTCGCTCGGCAGCAACAGTAAATTCGTCACCCGGCTGCAGCAGCTCTGTGATACATATAAGATAAGTTTTTGTTTGTTTCTCTTCTGAATACATTCTAGTTTATTGTGAGTGTGTGAGAGTGTGGGAGAGAGTGTGCTTAGGTTTAGTTATTTTCCATCTGTGATTGATTGTAGATAATTGCGTTAGTGGTTGAGCGTCATAGGCTCACACGTACGAGCCATGGATGATTTATCGGAAGATTAATCATCTATGGCGCAAAATGATGGGGTAGCTCATAAAGTTACCCGATCACGTACTTATCCAGATAGTTCAGCTAGTCCTTGGGTTGTCTATTTTCGGCCCAAAACAAAACCTCTCAATAATTAGCAGATTTCAAACGATCTGACGAAACGATTCTCGGCCGTGACCGAGATTATTATGGTGAGACCCAATAAACTAAGTGTCGTTGTGTCCAACCTTAAACAAGCTAACGAAATAGCTGTCTCTCAGTTTCTTACGCTGGAGTATTTAGTATGTATCCCAACTCGAGGTATTGAGATAAAAGGTGGGGTCTCCCAAGCGAGTTTGATCCCCGAGATCCTGAAGCCAGGGGTTGGTCGGTTTAAAACCATCTGCTACTTTCAATCAAGATACTCGATATGCAGAAACTAGGCACATTTTCGATTATTGAGGGTAAAAATAAATTTACCCACTCAGACTCGTTTCGTGCGACCTTCTCTGGCTCAGCCCTCCCTCAATACGTCGAGCTGGGAAAACTTCGACTACCTGTGCGGTTGTTTGTACCCCGGATCATGATCTGCCAAAAATGCAAGCAGGTGGGACATATGACCACCCATTGCGGCAATAAGGCACGCTGCTCCAACTGCGGGGAGAAACATGAGGATGGCACCTGCGCAGACAGCACACCAAAATGCGCTTTCTGTAAGGGAACTCCACCTCATGCTCTCTCGTCATGCCTGGCGTACAAACAACGTGGGGAAAAATGAGAACGCTCGCTTAAACAGCGTTCCAGACAATCTTCTGCCGAAATGTTGAAAAAAGCCTCACCATCACCCAGTGCCAATACAAATTCCTTTGCTCCTCTGTCAAATGACGAGTCTGACTTTGGATTGGCTGAAGAGGGAACATCGATCAGTTTTCCGGAAGGTGCTTCACGGAAGCGAAGACGCGTCCGCCCACGGAAAGTAGCTGAGCCGGAGCCCAAAATCAGCTTGTCAATTTCAAGGATAGATGAAAAAAAAGGAAAAAATAATTCCTCCGGGTTTCCGCAGTACTAACTACACCCAGGACTTTCCACCTCTTCCGGGGACATCAGAAACCCCTAGCGCCCCGATTTTAAGAACAGAAGCCCCTTCTTCGACTGGGCTGTTCTCATTTGATGACATTGTCGAAGGTATCTTCAAGAATTTCGAAATTCATGACCCTCTTAAATGCATTGTTCTGGCAATACTTCCCACATTAAACACTTTTTTGAAGCAATTAACTATAAAAGTGCCCCTCCTTGCAGCAACCGTTTCCTGTTCTGCAGTAGAATTGTAGAAGTCATATTCCTAAATTGGAATCAATAAAATGTTTAGCTCACAATACCGGTTGTGAAATCGATCTTCCTTTTCATGATTTCATTATTATTCGTCTTGATCGTGAGGATTCATGTGGAGGAGGAGTACTTTTGGGGATCATTCTATAGAGTGAATTTTCCTATAAATCTAGGTATTGAAGTTGTCGCATGTCAGGCTGTTATTAAAAATAAAAGCCTTTGCATTGCTTGTTTGTACATTCCTCCTATATAACCAAACCTTAGCCTAATTAACCTTAGCCTTCATAAACCGAAACCAACATTCTGGTATGTGTTCGGTTTTTCCTACTCCACGGTTGATCATGGGAGATTTTAACTCTCACGGTACAGGCTGGAGAGAACTGTACGACGACAACCGGTCTTCCTTGATTTGTGACCACTATGACAACTTCAATATGACAGTTCTTAACAATGGAGACGTAACACGCTTGGCTGGTCCATCCTCAGTTGGCAGTAGGTTAGACCTCAGAGACCTGTTTGAATTCATTATCGTTGGATGGCATCAGGAATGTGATCCAGGATTTCCAAGGTAATGATCATTTGCCAATAAAAATTTCGGTTGCTACCTGTTTCAATTCGTCGGAATCTATCAATGACACGCATGATCTAAGCCGTTACATCGATTGGACGAAGTTTGGATGAAACCGTAATGATGGTAGAAGGTCTTCCGCCGCTGGAGGAATATAACTTCCTCTCCAACCTGATCTTAGACAGCGCGCTTCAAGCTCAAGCTCGACCAGTTCCTGGATCGTTATTTTGCAGGAAACCTTCTTCTCTATGGTGGGATCAGCAATGCCCCGAGGTTTTTCATAAAAAGTCCGAAGTTTTTCGTAGACGTGGAACACCTGAGCACGTCGGAAGGAACACGGCTCTCGAACGCGAATTTAAGAGCTCCATCAAGGCCAAGAAACGCGGTTACTGGCGACAATTCGTGGACGTGCATCGCGTAAAACGTCTATGAATACCCTTTGGAATCCGGCGCGAAGATTGCGCAACTTGTTTAATCAGTTTCTGGAATTAAACGTTGTACTGGATGGTTGGAGACGGGTGAGAGTTATGGCCATGCAAAAAACTTGTAAACCCTCGTCCGACCACAACTCCTATCGACCCTTGTATCTTGTATTCAAAAGCCTGGACCAATGGGTTGAGACGAACAACCTGCTTTCAGATACTCAATATGGTTTCCGTAGGGGTAAGGGAACGAACGACTGCCTCACGTTGCTTTCCACAGATAGCTTTTGCAAAAAAAAAATAGGAAATGGCTCTTGTATTCTGGGATATCAAGAGGTGCAGTATTTGTTGAAGTGCTTTCAGAATAACTCCACGTTTTTGGCTTTTCTCCATTATGATTTTTTTTGTACAATTTGCTATCAGATAAACATATGACTTATTCTCATGGAAAATCAACAGCTTCCCGATGTAGCTACATGAGTCTCCCCCAGAAATCATGTTTAAGCACCTTGTTGTATAATGTTTATGTCAAAGACATTGCCGGTTGTTTAAGTGACAACTGTTCGTTGAGACAACTTCCAGGTGACGGCGTAGTGTCTGTCACGGTATCCGATTGGGTCGATCCACAAGTATCATTACAGAAACCTTACACTGAAAATTATGTTTAGTTTATATTACGAAATTGAAGGTAGGACTTCGTTGTTTTCTGCAACGAAACTGATTTTTACTTTTCATTAAACTACCTTGAGAATTAATGGCGCACGTGCAACTGTCGAAAGATCGAAGTATTTATTGGTAAAGAAAGAACATTCGTGCATTGTATGAAAACAATACAAAGAACTAGGAATATTTAGTTCCAAATTAAAAAGAGACGTCTCTCTGGTGGTTGCATGAATTACTGACAGATCTACTATATCGACACGAAATGTAATTAAAAATAAACCGCAATCACGTGGAGTTGTCCGGCGTTTTTAATGTTTCTAACATGGTATATAATCTTTTTTTATTTAAAAAGCTGTTACGGAATCCGCGGTTGATAAAACTTGGAAATGATGACTCGTAAGAAGATAATTGATTAGTGAGTATGAAGTTATTATTCTCGACAGCGCTTTTTTATTTTTATTTTGGGATGAATAAATAATTCTTGCCCATCCCAGCAGCAACACCACACGGAAAAAAATCCGTGCCCGGATCCGTGAACTGCAGTCATGAATTCGAGAACAAGCGAAAATACACCATGAACTGAATCACGTAATCGGGAGCTAGTTCACGTTTTTGGGTAAAAATCATGAAAACGTGAACTAGTCCACGGTCCGTTTTCATTTTCGTGAACGGTTTTGTTTCTGTGCGTCATGCATGAATACGATAAAAGCGAAAAAGTGATTGGCTAGTCTTCACAAAGCTCATTTCGAGCATTATACAAAAAGGTGTGAGAGCATTCCGCCAGATAAAAAGCGATATAACCGTTTCATACAATATACGAGACATGTGTTTTATGTATAAAATTCATGTTTACGAAACGAATGAAAGCTAATTTACGGAAATAAATTTTCAGTGTAGACAGTTTGTCTACTTGGGCTCTAGAGCTAGGTATCGAATTATTTACGGTGACAACTGATTTGGTAGTTCTTTCTAGGAAGCATAACCCTGCACAACTGAAGCTTCAAAACTGGTGTAAGCCGATAACTCATTCTATGTCCTTTACCTGGAGATCCCATATTGAGCATCATCTTAAGCCATCTCATACCATGAGCCTTGAAGTGCTGGCTGGCATGTTGCCACTTGGATCGATTTTCAAAATTATCACTCTGGCTCTTCCACCAGATGGTAATCGAAAACTTTGAGAAACTTCTTGAGATGAATCCTCAATCCCGCTTGAGGTTTGCTTCTTCGACTTCGGCAATTTGGTTCATTTTGATTTATCGATGACGCAGAAGCTTCATGGAATCCCAGAGCATCATGGTCCGATGATTGCTCCTGTGATATTTGCTGCAAATTTGGGTCAAGTTGTTTCCACTAAAACGTTCTTCACTGACTCGTCATTGATTAAAGAAAACCTGATAGGGTATAAGAGTTTAAGATAAGTGCTAAGAAGTGAGACATAAATATAACTATCATTGTAAAAAACTGTCTACGATTGATTGACGACAAATAATTGATTTGGAGAGTCGTCCTGGCCACCTAGTAAATCCATTCATTACTGCAAATTTTTTCGTCACTTCTCATAGTACGACAGGAGACTATCGCAATGCGCATGGACTACAACTGCAAAAAACATATGGTTCGAAGCGGATGATCCGTTTTCGAGTAATGGCCGGTCTTATCTTGACACTCTCTTATGCATATGTATAAGATAGATACATTTCGCCGTGCAGCTGTGCAAAGAAAGTGAAAATGATTTGTTTATCAAACGAATAATGCTTAGCAAAAACCCTTCCAAAAGCTATTTCATATTCCTTGGTCCAATCCCAAAATCATGCAAATTAAAGGTCCTTAGTTCAACCCATATTCAAATTACTGATTGAGGGTGATGAAAAGCGTATATTTCAATCTCCTTCCACGCATCATCACCGTCATCATCAAAGGGTTGTTAGTTTCCCGTGAAATTGAATAAACCGATCCAAAGTGACACCGAGACTGCGCTAATGCAACGCAATCTCGAGTCATTCTCATCCGGAGCACTGCTGTTATAAATAAGTAAACAATTCATTTGCATACTTTTCTTTGTTTTATTGCACTCTGGCTATCAACTGGCTTCTTTCTTCTTTTTTTTTTCGCACGTGTTACACCATGTATGCAAACTCGTTTATTCGCGAGTGGAACCCCACCAACTGATGTTTGCTTACTGCTGAACGTTTTCCTCGGGAAAATTGTCTTGCACTTGAAGAGATGAGAGAAACGGGAAAAATAATACGTGGAAACGAATTTTGCACCCTTTGTTTTATATTTTATGATTTGTATGCTTTCCACTTTGGGAAATTGTGCGACAACTTAGAGAAGCATTTCGTGACGTTTGGTGATGGAGAGAAGGCGTTGGTGTTTTCATCCGAAGTATACCATTTGTGTAGGTGGAATTTCATAGATGTTGAAATCTAGTTTTGGGAATCTAAATTCAAATGGCGATTTATTGGTCAGTTTCAGTAAAATTACAATTGAAATGTTGTATTTTGATATGATATGATTTCTTACCTAGAAGCAAACTTTTATCAGCATTCACTCATCAGGGACTTTATGATAAAGCACTATGTCCATCAAATTAAATGAATTTCAATTAACATATGTAGAAATGTGATCCAATTTATAGAAACCGGATGAAAAATAAATCCAAAATACCTCGCAGCATTCTCGTCCTTTTCGGAAAATATTAGAATTTCTAATGAACTTTGCGGATTGCTTCATCTAATTGAGACAGCACAACCCAAGGCCATTCTCCTTTCCCTGGAAAACTTTCCGAAAACCTTGCGACGACTGTGATCCGTCACCCACCACACAAGGCCATTCCCAGCAGCAGAAATGTGTGGGAACAACTTTTAAAATAATCATCACTCTCGGCTCCACACATATCGCACTTATTCATGAACCGTTGCGTGCTTTTTCTTATTTTTACCCCAGATGAAATAAAATTTCATCATTACCGAAATTTTTATACAATTTGCATACCGCTCGGTTTCCTCTCATCGTTCTCATCATCCGTCCTGGGCCAGGATGAAACCGTCGTTGTGATGCGAGGAGGTACCTACGTATGATGGCATGACATTAAGCTTCAACCCATGGCACTGCTGGAAAGCACGATCGGGTGGTGGTTAGCTCATAAATGAGTGTGGCACGTTGATGATGGTGCTTCGCTCGAAGGCATCCCATGCCGTGCGCTCAACACGGACTGCGGAAACAAAAGAAGATGCGGTTTGTGCAAATGTGTATGTCGGTGTCACACATTTTTTCCACTCATTCGTTGGTGTTTTTTTTACTTTGTACCGTGAAATTAGGAAAATGAAAGCGATGTTAAGTGAAACACAAGGTCAAAGGAGAATTACCAGCAAGTTTTTTTTACGATGGATTGTGCCGTCATAATTGTGGGGTCATGAAAATTGGGCACGGTTGCCAGATTTACTTTGACTTGATTGTAACTTGATTGTAATAGAGCTGCAGTAATGTGCAGTTGTTTAAAGTTACTGTTTGCGACGCTTATTTAACGATGCGCTTGCGAAGATGACCAGACGGAGGCACTCGAGAACACAACCGTTATTATTGATGGAAGGCAGATATTCTAAGACTGTTTCATAAGCTTTAACTTTAAAAAAAATCTCTTTCGATTTCGGTTCGTTCGACGGGACGGGATGGAGAACGCGTGCGGCTTAATGCACTGGCTTTAATCAACTGAATTTTTGTTGTCCTTCGCTTGCGTGACTGGGTCGATTAGTGCAAGGCAAGTACACTAAGGTCTTTTCATAGACGGATTTTTTTACACGGTTTGTTTTCGGCGAAATTATCGATCTCATTTGATAGACCTGTGCGCCGATCTATGTTGAATCGGCGGCGGTGTGTACGATAATTTTGAACGGCGTCGGCGGCGCAGCCGGCGTCACGCCGCGGTCGTCGTTGGCGGTGGCGGCGGCGGTGGCGGCGCCGGCGTAGATCGGCGCGGGGATAAATTATCCCCTCAACAGTTCCTTATGCTTATCCCTTTTAAATGTTCAGCTTTCTCGTGCACTGTAAAGACTATAGGATCACTCAAACTCTTAAATTTTAATAGAAGGCCCGGATATCCATAGTGTTATATGACACAGGTCGATGAATTAACGTGTGCATGTGTGTATCTTTTTCGGAAAATGGTCACTAAAGTCACTATTTTCACACCGCCAATTGTACAAAGTTTTAAAAAAAAATCACTTGTTATTATATAGTATAGGTTCAAGTCAACCAAATTGAGCGATCTGGCCACACTATAAAAGTCGAGAAATATATACAAAAAAAAAATGCCCTGGCGAACTCTGTCCTACCATTACTTCAATTGAACTTGTCAAATGCAGAGCGCTGGTCGGTCACAGCACTCTAGATTAGCTTGAATGCGACACACGTGGTCCTATTTTACATCATCTATCACTATTTTTTACAATTTTCCAGCTATTTCATAAATAAATTTCATATTTTTTTACATGCACACCCTTTGAACCCAATGAAAAATCGAACGGGTTGGGAGTAAAAAACTCAAAACGTTTAACCAATACGCAAATAAAATGTCCAGTGAAGAAACTAAATAAAAAAATCTAGTCATTTTTAATTACACTCACTTTTTTTCAATTTTTTTTTTGTTGGATTCAGTTTTTTCAAAAGCGGATTACTCTTTTGGTATCCACATAGGCGAAAAAAGTGGGAACGAATTATAAATCATATAAAGGACGTATTTTCGGTTATTCACTAAGTAACTTTGAATCTATATTTGATTGTTCGTATCGAGATCGATAGACTCCACTTTCTAAATAATTTTCAACATTCTAAATTTTTTCAACAATGTAAATAAGCATTACGTTGCTGCTGGTAAGCACATAATCAAAAACTACAAGGTGTACAGCCCCATTAGGTTGTTCAAAATTATGACGTAGGACTACGGTACCAAATTTAAGCGATTTAGATGGTACAATGCAATGTTCTTTGTATTAACCCCTTTAGGCTTAATTGATTCTACCAATTTGGTGCATTCTGATTGATTTGGTGTTCAATAACATAGAAATGATTGGAAAAAGTAGGATTTTTTTTCTAAATGTGCTAGGTCGTTCAAACGCCACAAAATGTTTGTGGACGTTTCAGAATATTCATTGAAAATGTTTAAATATTTATCGTAGCTTTGTATAGCCCAAAAGACCACGGTAACTATTGTATATCTTAAGTTTTGAACTCAAGGTCAGTTTTTATGAACCTGAACATTCCAAGATATCTTTCATATCGGTTGACCTTCCGAAAGACTCACTTAATTTGGTCAAATACATAATGTTACTTTGTTAGTCCAAAAAGTTGTAGATTTTAAGCTAGTATTCAAAACATAAAATATTCAGCTGTAGATTTTTAGTTTTAAATTCTTGTAAAGTTTTGATAACCTAGAACATCCAAAGATTATCTCATAATGTCATTATTATTTTAATTGAACGTGTTTGAATATTTATTGTGTCTTATTATTACCTAAAATTTCCTGTTGCAACCGTAAATCTTAAGTTCTGAACGCCAAGACAGTTGGGATGACCTAAACTTTCCAAAGACTGTCTTCATTTGTATTTTCACGTTCGAAAATATTCACGTGACATAAAATTGTGTAGCCTAAAAACTGCTATTATTACCGCTTGTTTAGAGATTTGAAATCAAGGACAGTTTGGATGACATAGAACAGCACAAAGTTAGAGCCATTATCCATTTGGAGCCATAAATTACCCCTTAGGCCTGAAGGAATTAATATACTTTTTAAGATAAAGCATAACACTTATGATTTTTTTAATAGTATGTGGCCCAAAACCAATACTGTTCTCTATTGAAATAAATGCGTAGAAATACTTCCTATCGATTGTTGTAAAATTTTTGAAAACCTTTTGAGACATGACTGAGATATTAATGCTCAAAACCTGACCACTTTTCATGACGATCACAATCGATTTGTTTTTCCCGGTATTGTACCCAGTATAGAAAACAAAGACGTAGTCCTACGTCAAAATCCGGTTTGCAGAATTCGTTTATAAAATATTGCCAATGCCTCAACCCACCAGCCGTTGCATCCAGTGAAAGTTCCAAGCATGTTCTGAAAATCAAAAAGTTACTTCCGATTCAGGTCAACTATGATCTTCTTACTGACGAATGGAACTTGTTAAAATGGTAGAAGCTGACCTTGAGTACAGGGTACAGAATTGAGGAGTATTTCAAACCTGTTGTTTACTAAGAAAACGGCTGTAGGTGAGTCGGGATGCCCTCAGCCGATTGAGGTTGTGAAAACAGCTTCGCATATCAACGGCTCAAAAAAGGAATTGAAAATCAAGATATGTCAGAAGTAATTCTAGCACAGGCCATGCTGGGTCTTCGCAAAAACGAGCTGTGGACATAAAGAAACTCCAAAATTGACCTTTTTGCAAACGAGAGTGATCACTTAGTTCATTTTTACTGTACTTATAAAACAAATATATAGAAGATTAAAAAAATACTAAAATTTTAAAATCACTTTTAAGGTACTATTTAGTCACTATTTGGTCACTATTTTTATTATTTTAGTCACTTAAGTCACTATTATTTATTCATAAATCCGCTACCACCCCTGGGCTTATGGATTTATTACTAAACTTAACCAGTTTAAAAAGCGGTAATATAAGTAAAAACCAAATAGAATAAAGTTGTCATTTTTATGCAAATAGGTTTATGGTTGTGATTCCTTGTCTTGATAGTATTTATGTTTTTATATCTGTTTTTTTCAGCGTTCAGAGTTCAACTGTCAAGAGACGCTCAGCACATTTCGTAATTGTCGCTTCCGAAAATAATTTACTTCAAATCTTCACGAAGATAGCGAGTCAAGATTTCAGGGCTGGTGGAAATCGAATACGATGTCACGGGGAATCTATTTTGAACGAATGATGATATATTCAATAAATAATAAATATTGCAACAAAATAATAGATTTAAGAGTTCTGATTAGACATTTTATTAATGTTGTACCCTGATTTACATAAAAATCAAAATTAATATCAAATCATATATCTATAAATCTAAAATTCTTAAAAAATCTTAAAATCTAAAAATTTATAAATCTTAAAATCTTAAAATCTTTTAAAATCTTTTAAAATCTTTTAAAATCTTAAAATCTTAAAATCTTAAAATCTTAAAATCTTAAAATCTTAAAATCTTAAAATCTTAAAATCTTAAAATCTTAAAATCTTAAAATCTTAAAATCTTAAAATCTTAAAATCTTAAAATCTTAAAATCTTAAAATCTTAAAATCTTAAAATCTTAAAATCTTAAAACCTAAAAATCTAAAAATCAAAAAATCTGAAAGAAATCTAAAATCTTAAATCTCAAATCATCAAAATCTAAAAATCTAAAAATCTAGAAATCTGAAATCTAAAAATCTAAACTTCTAAAAATCTAAAAATCTAAAAATCTAAAAATCTTAAAATCTAAAAATTAAAAAATCTAAAAATCTAAAAATATAAAAATATAAAAATATAAAAATATAAAAATCTAATTATCAAAAAAATTTAAGAAGCTCAATGTTTCAAAACCTAAAAAAAATCCAAATTGCATTGAAATTCATGTATTACAGAGCTTACCTTATGATCAAAAATTAAATCAATCATTAAAAAGTTAAAATTAAGAGCAGTGAACTGACCAAAATATCCATATTCTTAAAACAATACTCTAATCATCTTTAAAAAAGAATCTACTGTGCACAGATTTACCGGTTAATTCATTGGCAAGCCACTAGGGGCAAGACAGTTCTACTATGAGTTGCTTGGATGCATTGAGTAACTCGCGAGTAACTCAATACAGCTTTAAATTGAATCAATATTCATCGGTTATTATCAGGTGCCAGGGTTTCAAAAGTTTGGGGATGAGGATTCTGTTTACATATTTAATATGCGATATGTGATACGGATGTCTTAACTGAAGTCCAATGACAGTTTTGTATAGTAAAATTACCAAATGGTTATTTGGTAAACATTGATTCTAAGAAGCTTGTCGGTTTATTCGGAATAGAACCTGCTGAGCTCGTTTGTCTCTTCTCTTGCTATGCTGTAATATCAAAATGCAGGTCAAACTTAATGTGTGTGCGTTTGTTCAAAGTATGACTTAATTGAGCCATGGAAATAACTTCTCTAAAAAACAAAGGTCAACACTAATCCTTGTAAATACGATATTAAATTATACGAACAGATACGTAGTTATAAGGAATATATGTTATTTTCTAAATCAGGCTTAAATAGAAAAAAATAAAACACACTGAAAATGGTGCATACACGAGAGCTCATGTACTAGCCAGCGGTTTGTATGGCAGCTGCTGTGAAAAAAGAGAGAAAACAAGAAAACAATGCTCGCTTGCTGAGCAACGCGAGCTACTCGAGGTACCTCAAGAGCAACTCTGAAATTGCTTGTGTTAAGGCGCTGTCTTGCCTCTTGGTTAACCAAGTTATTGATTTGAGATTTGTCACGCACAAATGAATCGAAGTAATTTAAAATGTTTATGCATGTGAAATGATCAACTCTATTAAAAATCAACCTTTGTGTATTGTTTATAGGATATGTACAAATTTCGTGTTTTCTGTCTAGTGGATTAATTTAGATTTAATTTATTTTCAAAATCATCGGTAACACAGATACTAAATTCTGATTTGTGTGATATGTATGACATGTACTACCACCCATTGCAGCACGGAAACTAAGTCCGAGAGTAATGGGCTCTCCTCTCAGTTATACTTGATCATGCTTCAATAACCCCTGATTATCCTAATCATACCATTGTATAAAGGGCCAAAACGGGTTGGCTGGATCCATAGGCAACATCACTTATACTTACCTACAGGGATATAAGGAATCTCCTTCAAACAACAAGATTGAACAATTGGTCAAAAGAACAAGCCATCTAACATGAGGATTACATATGATTTCCATTCGGTTGATTCTGAAATGCAAGAAATATTGTAATTGTAGAGTTCTGTGGTTTGCATTAAAGTACGTTTTCGTTCGTTTTCAGTGATAGCAGCATTTCACCAATTCTTGATTTGAGGTATCCTGAAAAAGATAGTTAAATCTATTGAAATTTCACACAACTAATATTTATAAATTTAAATTGAGTCTGCTCTGTGCATCACTTTTGAACGGTTGTATAGATACGCTGCTGCGCACTAATTTCTTACAGGGCTTAGCGCGTTGTCTTTTGTTTCGGTTTCTATTGTTCGGTGGCGTGTGATCGCGTGAGCACCGAAAAAAAAACAACTAGGTTAGATGGCTCGATAATTAATTATATTTGAAGTCGATCATTATTTCACCAAGAAATGCTTTATTATCGAACATAGCGCATTATTTTTTATTCCGGTTAAATATTGTTCGCGGCGCGAGTGATCGAGTGAGCACAAAAAAAAGGCTCTCAGCGAAATATAAGGAAAAAATACTAAAAGTGAAACAAAATGAGCAGGTACAGCAAGCAAACATCAAACATTACTGGTGAGATCGAAGCAATTATAAATAAATACGAAATACATACTACTAAATACGTGCCATGATCGCCCCACAAAGGTCACAGAAAGGAGGTTTTTCTATGTTAGTAGGGTACGGGTTAAAGAATCAGGATTCACCTTGAAAGTGATGTGATCATATAATATAGTTCATATTACTCAGGGGACAAAAAGGGTAACACGTTTTTGATCAATTTGATAATTTAACACTACAAGAACTCAGCCACCGTAATATTTCACAAAACGTCAATCAAAACAACTAAAAACACCAAAAATCAGAAGTCAATTGGTAATTTTCAGATCTGCTCAGATTTCGTAAAAAATCCATTTGCAAACTGGAAATGAAAAATACATTCAGTAATAAATACAAAATCCTACCACACATTCGTACTTTTCAAAAGCCTACCACAGATGTAATTTTCTGCGTTATATAATTGGACATATATGGAATGCTAGATGTCATAAATTAGAGGGATATTTCGTGTTAATTTAATCCAGATCCCCTTAATCAGGTTTTTGTATGAAAATGTGAAGGTCATGATATGATGGAAACAATACGATGTTGTAAAGAAATTCTAAATAAAGTACATAGAACAATGAAATGTAGCTTTTTGCCTTGAAAATGGCGAAAATTCCAACGAGATATAATGGAATAAATTTCATCACCTGGTTGCCTAACAAAATAGCAAAGAAAATTTAAGCAAACAATATTGCGAAATGAATTTCATATGAGTATGATCACTGCTCAAAAAACTTATGAAATCCAAAAAAAAAGAAAAAAAATAGGACTTTTTCGATAACGCTTGTTTCCTACTGGACCATAGATGATTTTTATGTCTGTGAAATAGAATATTTAGGATCATAAACAATGTTAGTTTTTGAATCAATTATTTTGGACGAAGAAAACATTTTCCTTAAGAATTTGTCGGATATGATCTTCTCTAAAAAAAAACGTAAAAATCTTCCTATCTTTTCAAATAAAAAAACCTGAGTTAGGTGAGCCAAACCTATCCAACTATGCATGAATGCGAAGCTGAAAATAGCATAACAAATATTGCGAAGAGGAGTTATAATATAAAATGAAAATAACAATTATAATTGTAATGTCTGCTGCTCCTGCTTTTTGACATGTGACGAATACAACATCCCCGGACAGCATCTTTCCATCGATTATAAAGCAGCTTGTGACATCAAGCCGAGCAATGTCAGATCATGTAAGGATATGGATCACGTAATGTGTGTCGTCTGTGTCTTAGGGAAACTCTTGAATCCCTTCAAATCTCGAAGAGGCTTGCGTCATGGTGACGGATTGTCGTGTTGGCTTTTTAACATTGCATTGAAAGGTGTGATTCAAAGAGTGGGATAAACATGAATGGTACGTTCTTTAGAAAGTCCGCTCAACCTGTTGGCTTCGTCAACGACGATGGTATCATGGCTTGCAGCTTTGAGACGATGGCGGGAACGGCGTAAGCCTGAAATTAGTAGGATTGAACTTGTTAGGAATGCGTCAAAGACTAAATGCATTAGGGGAATTCGAGTATCGGAGCTCATTGATGACTGCCGATAATGACAACAGCAGAGAAGTACAAAAGCGTAGTACGTACGTACGTACGTACGTCAACAACTTACCATTAAACCACAAATACATATGCGTATATATTGCTGATATACATGTACATTACGCATTCTTTGCAACGTTTAACTTGTCTCACATTATAAAAATTAGAATATCTTAAAATCCAAAAATGCTATTTATGCAGATTTCATACTTGAATCATCATTAGGGAAGCGGAACCTATCTTGAGCTCAATAAGCAGACCTCCAGTGGAAATCGGTGAATATGCACTGATACCGAACACTGAGTACACAAGTTATTTACAATTTATTCGTTCACTTACCGTTACTCGTTTAGCAACACACAAAACATTCGATTCTGATAATTTTCTTCCAATTTAATTCGGAAAAGTTGCCACTGCACAATAATATCACGAAAAACATTAATTCCATCTGTGTACATATGTTAATCGTACTGATTTTAATCAAGAGAAAATATAAATAACTTAACGCTCTTCACTACTACACCCAAAAATGAAGTAGATCATTTGACAGCACTTCACGTGTGTTGGGTAGCATGCATACAATCAAGACAAAATGAAAGGGTTTGTTTGTTATTCTTCCATGAGAACATTGACAACAAGACTCACCATAACGTTGGGCATAGAATGCTCTATGAACGATTGAACACGCACACTAGCGTTGATGTGTATGCTATACAGTATGTGAGCAGTGCAACATCAAGCGATTACGTCGATTGTTAACACGGTTCAGAATAGGTGCAAGCGTTGTTGTGGAACCGGGTAATTACTTCCTTCGATTTTGTGGATGGCTCCCCAACCCTCGACCGGTGTGATTGGGTTTGGACGTGGGTGCGATTGATACCTTCCTTTTACCAGCCCCGCTGCCATTCGGGGAATAATTCTTCTCGGGCAAATTGAAACACTCGCGGACAAATTAAAAACTCTATATTTACAAACTCACAAAACAACATAATACTACATTTATTTCCGGCTTACAAACTAACAAATTTTGTTCTTATAAACTATACACATAAAAATTCCTGGCCATGCGAAGGCCACTACACGTGCCTGTGTTTCAGTTGGAAGATCTAAAAGCAACTAACAGATAGGGAAGAAACTGAACATCAGAAGCCTAATGGAACATCGAAGTTTGAAAGGGAGCCACGAACCCCTAGAATTGGACATCGCTCCATCGCGAACATATCCACTACTGCAGTTCTAAGTGGACCCGCTCTCATGCATTCTGCCGGTTGACGATAAGAGCTCTCACGAATAACGCATTGCCTGCTAGAGATATGGATAGATTCGGGTGGTTGTTTACCTCGACAGATCACCTTCGGCTTCTATCCACACTCCATTTCGGCTAAACTTTTAGCTATAGACGATCTGCTGTCTGATTGTTTACTGGACCGCAGGCACTCTATTGTTTTGCAATCCAATGATCAGCAGCAGATGTACGTTAAGAGCACCATGGTGATTGTTCCTAGGGCAAGTGGCGATACTGTTTCACAACAAGCGTATTTAAATTATTGTGAAAATTAATCCCATAGTTTTCTAGTATTTTATCACGTATTCGTAGAATCTCGTGTGGCTAGTGTAATAAATAAAGTGTGATTTTTATGGTTTGTGCAATCACGTACCGAAAATATGTGTGGATACAGTGCAATTAAAGAGAAAACTTGGAGTCTGGCTCGAGTATATTCCTGCCTCGAGTATAGTACGGTTAAATAAATACGACGAATTTGTAGTGCAAATGTAAGAAATTGTGTTGAAAGTCTGACTGCTCAATATTTTTACGAAGTTTATGTCTCCGAAACGTTTTTGTAGCTTTTAATCATATTCAAGACCTAATTCTATTTGCCAGGATTATATATTCTTGGTTACTGCGTCAACTTTACAGTTGGATGGCTGCAGAATGTGATGAATATATGTACTATGGTGAGAATAGGTGCCGCTTCCCTACATGGAGTTTTAAGACACTAACTAAATTCCTTGACCATGTTAAAAGCGGCTACAGTAAGTCATTACGAGAACATAATATGCGTATGTACAAAATACAGTTACTGGATAGTTACTGAAAAAAATAGATAAACGTATTAATATTTGACTAATCCTGTAAAACCTGACCCTCATCTTTGGTGGATCAATCCGAGTATTGTCGCTTTTCACAAGACATAAATTGCAATAAGGACTAAGAATTGTTCCTTTGACTGCAAGCGAACAAACAAATATGCTCCCTAATTTGAGTTAATTCGGACTAGGGTTCAGTGTTAGATCTAATACCCCGTAACGCACCACGAAAAGGTAATCTACCAGCATAACGGATCCTCTATTTACTTATACGTTAAAACGACTAAAACAGCAACGGCATAACACGTGTTATGGACTCCCACTAGGATCATAAAAAGGATTACCCGGACGATAGTTGAGTATAATAAAATAAGTTTACTCATCGGTAGGTACACAATATTGATTAAATAACGTCTGAATAAAATACCTGCTCGTGAATTTTATTCTAGAATCAGCATGTAAATCAATTTAGACATAAGAAAGACTCGCCAATTATCTCATGGGTCTGAAGTTAATAGAAATTTCTGCCTAAAAATCTCTGGCAGATGGCTAAAAATCTAATAGATGATATTTATTTAATTTAAATTTATATTAAAAATGTTTTATGGGGAGGTCACCCTAGTATTGGTTTACATTTAAACCTTTGATTGGCCAAAGTCACGAGTTCTAATCTCACCTCCGGACAAGCCACAAAAAATACCCAAACGGTGTTGAAGTGACTATGATGGGAGATGAACTAGCTCGAAGCTGAAAATCTCGATAGCAAGAGAAAAAAATACTTTTCATTTTTCTCTTAATCTGGGTTTTCTATATCGGGTAGGTAACGACTTAAGCACCCCTGGACCCTATTCCAAGCACGGGGTTAACGTTAACCTACAACTAGGGTCCAAGGGTGCTTAAGCCGTTCCCTACCCTCCTATTAAAATTATATTTGAGGGATGTGATTTTAAAACGCTTGGAAAACATTTTTTCCGAAGGAGCGTATATGATATCTTTAGGAAAATTTTCTAATCTACGGCTTTCTTGACCAATTTTGTTTGACTATAAATTTTATTCTTGCTCTAAAGATGGAATGTTCGGATTGCCTGGCTGGCAACCGCGACCTTCTCTTCATTTATGTTCACTTGTTTCCCGTGGCTAAGGCGAGAAAAATAGCTCGGTTTCCAACATCAACAGAGCCCAGAGTAAAGGTGCCATACATTTTTAATACCATAAGTGAAATAAAATTCAGTTTACCCATGCTAATGCATTTCTTTGAGCTTGGTTTTTTTATTTCTTCCCCCGAACTGCTTCCATTTTGCTTCGCGTTTTTTTTTTTTTACGATTATGGATTATGAACATTGCGCTGCCGGTTCATTCTTCCAACCGCCATCGGTATCGTTATCCTCGAATTCATTCGCGTTCCGCTTGATGCAATAAGCATCAACCTAAGTAAATTTGATCCAATGGAATTTCGAAAACTGGCCTTCCCCTTCTCAGTACTGACACAGCATCCTTGCAAAAGGCGACCTATTTCAAAACAAATTACCGAGCACCGCAAATATAATCTTTTCTTTTTTTTGTTTCCGATTCACAAAATTAAATTGATTTTTCACGAAACCCAAGAAAACGACCAAATCGAATTTGCCCCGGAGGAAAACCTTTTCGTTTCAATTAGCTTTATTGTTCGCTGATGAATTTTGATTTCTGCTTCCCCTCTGAATTTCAACCCAAGGCGAATCTTCCTAGACAAATTCGACCGAAAGCATCCCATCACAGGAAGATAAAAGATTAAAATGTTTTTCAAATGAATTATTCGCTGCGAAATGGGGAGGGGACAGGCGGCAAACGGATCCTCCCCAAATCCTCGCAAGAAAAAAAGATCAACTAGAGAAATAATCAATGGAATTATCATAAAATTTACTTAAGAATCGTTGCAGCAGCTAGGCAAAACGGCGTTGGTTCGTCGGTGCGCTCTCTCCGGAGAGTTTGCAATTTCCACGATATGATTAAGAAATGAGACCGAGGGAAAAAAATGAGCAGGATGAAAAAGAGCACGTCAAATTTGAATAATTTATATAATTTTTCCTCGGAAGAGCCTCGGCTTCAGGGTTCTTTTCCATGATTGCGAACGAATGATGGAAAAATTGTAGCTTATAGGATTCAAACTCCTGGGTTGTGGAAAGAAATATTCCTGACTGCTTCTTTTCTTTGTAAAACGATTGAGTTAACGAATTATTCTCATCATATAAATTCGAGGCTTATCTAAGATATGTAGTATGCGAAAAAAAAAACAATTAACAGAAGATCATAAAAATTGCCTCAATCGCTGGATTACGGAAATTTGATTCAAACATCTGAAGAAATAAGCAAATTGTATCTCAACACGAAACATAGACAACAAATGATGAATTTAAACAGACGACTAAAATTTCCTATCGTTCAATTGTAAACCAAAGCAAGCTTAAACAACGAAGCTGTTTGCTATTTTTCATACAGCAGCCCTGGTTTAGGCAATAAGTGGCAAAAATTTAGATGAAACTTCCCAAGAATTTATGCCAAGTCTACCAAGGTAGCCAATATGCATTTAACAATAACCCTAAGCCTGCATTTCATATGCTACAAGCATTTTATTAGCATTATATCAGCATCTTGAATGGTATCTGTAAAGTTGGATTTCAAATGCTATTTCAGTGCTTGTAGCCTGCACTCTTAAAAATAATGAAAATTACATGTGCTGTAATTGGTAAAAGGTTTAAAATTCATGACATGAAAATTAGGAAATAACTGAATTTTATATGATAATAGATGTAAATTCAAAAATAATGGTTGTCTCTTAAAAGTAAATACAATATGATGTGAAGTAATGTCTTGTGATTCAATATCGCATCGATAATTTAAAAATACGTCATGAGGATTTAATTTTATGGATTGAGACACTCAAAATTACACGAACGCGAACTGAAATATAAATGCTTGACTGATTTGTGCGGCCATACTATCAATGTGAAAGTTCAGTCCACAGTCTAGCATTGGCTGGCATTGAAAGTGGACGCCGCAGAATATTTCTCTTTTCCTGCGATGATAACTTCAGTCACAGAAGTGGCGGAAGTATAATTTTATCTTTATTTTAAAACATTTAATAGCCTCAAATAAAAAAAAAATTTGCGGATTTTATCACATTATCGAAAAACACAAAACAAATGTTAAATAGATATCTTTAGTGCACTGCTATTATCTTCAAAGGAGCTAATCTTATAGGATGCTGGAAAAGTATGGTTTTTTGGTTTACGATTTTTAACACAAAATTTGAATCACATAATCAATTGCAACATATGCAGTAAAATAACAGTTCCTCGCTCTAGTAATACTCATTAGATTTATAAATTATAGATTCGTTTATGAAAATACTAAAACTCTATGAAATTTGTTCTCGTAACTGAAATTTGCGTCATGGCATGTAAAATTAGGTGTTCAGCTTTTTCTTCGTGTAAATTTGAAAAAGGACGTAAATTTATGTCTTATTAGCCGCTTCGTTTGGGTGCATCTAAAAAGACCAATTTTTACATGAAATTTTCTAAGTGTGTGTAATAAGCCTTTCAAATGCAAAATAGCATCGATGATGCATTTTCACAGGATTGCAGTAAATTGGGCCAAAACGGCATTTACGTTGCATTTAAATTTACTTAATTGCTTGATAGGCTGCCGTAAGTATGCTTTGGAACTGCTTAATGGCTATCTACGGTGGTAGCAAACGATATATGTGCATTAGATAACACCGAAAATTACACGATTATTTCAAACTGTGTAAGTCATACAGCATGTGGATCGTCTTAGTAAAGAAACGCTACAACGATTATTGTCCTTCAAGCGTTCATACAAACCACGTAGCGCCAGAACAATCTTATGACCCTTGCCTTTGAACTTTTCGATATCCTATCCTATCTAGGTGCAGTATATATAAGTACACAGATAAAAAGAAACATTGAATTTTCTGCGTTATCTAATGCACATAAAGGGAATGCTAGATTTGGCAGAAAATTATAGGATATTTCATGTAAATTTAAGCCAGATAACGCCTGAATCAAGCCTGTTGTATGCAAGATTGCAAACATTGTTGAATGCAAACATTGTTTACGTTTCCTTTGGCTTGCAATTAAACGAAGGGAAATTTTACACGCTTATTAAAAAGCGTATCTCAACTTTGCAGATGTAAATTTTTCGTTCACAGTTTTAAAGTATTGAAGGTGTTTCAATTCAAATTTTACTTTGTTTGGTAGTGCAATATGGAATCATTCACGAACATAAAGATTGGACTCGGAAAAAATGCGACACATTGTTTTGGGTGTAACTTTTTTTCGCGTGGGTAAAAATTAATGAAATTTTTAATAATACTAGTTTAGAGTGTTATGTTTATGTGCAAAATTTTATCGCGCTCTAACAAGTAGTTTTCAAGATGCATTCGAAACAAGAAGAGCTTCGCCAGCAAATCTTGGGCGCGGTGATCGATAATCCTGGTCAGTCACACAGATGGATCGGCAAAAGGCTTGGAATCCACCATTCCACCGTGTCCCACGTTGTGAAGATGTTGCGGGCGACAAAGACCATAGAGCGGCGCGCTGGAAGCGGCCAAAAACCGAAAACGAAATACTCAGAGAAAGCGCGGAAGATAAGGCAGTACTATAAGAATAACCCGAACCTTTCCACCCGAGACGTGGCCAAAAAGGTCAATTCATCGAAGTGGTTCGTCCAGCAGACCATGAAGCGGGTTGAGCAGGAAGGCGCCAAACCGGACTGACAAGCACAACACGGTGGCCAAATTGCGTGCGCTGTTCTGGCCGGATCTCGCTTCGTGCCATTACGCCAAGCCTGTAATGGATTGGTACGAAGCGAAGGGCGTTAATGTGAAAAAGTTTTGGACGATAATGAAGAAGAAATTGAAGAAAGGCGGAAGATATTCAGAACCGATGAAGCTTTGAAGAAAAACTGGGAGAAATTGTCAACAAAGCCTCGCCCAAGATCTCTTGAGCAGTGTTAAGAGAAATGTACTTGCATTCAGCTTGGCGGAGGGAATTCAATAAACAAATTATGCCAGAACAAAGTTAATATATAGAAATTTAATCTTCGAAAATCTGAGAAGTATCCGATTTAAAATGAATTTTTGGTGATCATTTTTTTGTGTCTCATTTTTTCCGATTCCAGTCTTTAATGTTGGATCAAAATTAAATAAAAAAATTGTGTTTTTTTAATTCCTGGTTACTTTTTGGCGTACAATGAACACTTATTTAATAGCAAAATCGTTACGTGGATTTTAAACAACAGGGTGCCTTACAATTGGTGTCACTAAAATAAAATTGGATTGCAGCAAAACATTTTATTTTAATTTTTCATTTGAAAGATACATGTTGAAGAAACAAAAAACAAACCACGAATTTAATTCACCCCGGTGAAGATGCAGGTCACCTTTTGCTTATGTTGAAATTGGAAATCAAATTCCTCCCACCGCGCTTGTGTCTACTTTGCCTTGTGACCTGAAGTACTGTTGGAAACAAAATGGTGACTTTTCATACAACCTTGAAGCACGAGGAAGCAGATGGTTCTTCAAAACCTGCTCGATATAATATCCAGTGTTGAACTTAACGTTAGGTTCTATGATAAAAAGAGGAAGTTTTATTTTTTGTGAAACGGCTCCTCATACCATGTTATTCGATACATTCTAATTACGTTCTATAGCTTGTTTATCACCTGAAATTTTTACCATACACACGATAGTTTTGTTGATTATGACTGTCCGGAAGAATGAATAGTTTTTCATCCGAAAATAAAATACCACTGTCACCGTGCTGAACCAAACGACTTCTGCCTCTGATGACCCTGGCTGGCTTTTGACGCTCCGTAAGTCCGTACATTTTTTTGTACGGATTGCATACAAGACCATGTATAATATGAGGAGTTTATCCAACGAAGCAGGATACATTTGAAATTCGCTCAATAGACCCTTTTCGTCCGACCCAACCCTCATTTTTTATATTTTTCCTTTAAAGGCCATGAACCTCTTATAACGTTAGAGTTAATAACTTTTTTTTGTTTCATATTTTATGGTGAATATATTCTTGTGAAACAAATATGAGACGTTTTGGCAACTCTGTATAGCGGTGAAATTATTGTCAACATGCAATTCAAAACATTTTTTGGGAACGCTGATGAAATTTTTTGACACATGCGTTCACAACAAAACTAGGGAGTATACGTGATGTAACATTTTAAACGAGATTATCGTCGTAATTTGTAAACTAGCTTGTAAACTGGACTTCCGTTCCGGCCGAAGAAGGTGAGATTTCATGGCTTTTTACGTTCTCTATTCTATGTTTTTATTGCTGCTATCTTCTTCAAACTGCCCCAATCGTGAATTCTCCGGAAGATGATGAATGTGATGGTGATGAGTTGAGGGGACAGAATGATGGTATGGTTTCGAAAAAATCATCGGAATCTATTTCGTTGTCCGAGAATTAGGAATTCTTTTAGGAAGCAGACCACTGTGACTTTCCTTTTGGGGTCTGCGCTAAGGGCGTCCCTTATGCTGCCCGAGATTCCGAAAAGCTGGCGTCCCGGGGATAGTGACACAAGAAGTGTTCTACTGAGAGGTGCGTGTTGCACGAGATGTAGCTCACATGGAAGGGTCACTTTCCGGACATGTAATGTGATGCTCTTGTGTGCACAGAGCGAAAGCTAGTGTCCTCTGATTGTTTTCGAGAGCTCCTTTTAGATATCGTTTCAAGGGACAATGTTGGTGAGTAATACGCTCCTTCTATTGACGGAAGCCAACCGATCAGCCTCGATCAGCCTACATTTCCATGGAGCCGCAGTGATCCATTTTTTGTCTTGGACAATAATTACCTTGACCCAACAGTGGGTTGTGGTTTCTGAGTCGAGGCCCTGAACAATGCTGGCTGAATCGGTGAAGACAGCGATCGGCCGGTCAGATGGGGTGCTCACAGCCAGCCAGATAGCTGGGGCTTCGGGTGAGGAAATTGAAAACTGTTTTGAGAGCTTGTGGAACTGGGCGAATTGCAGGTCAGTGATTCAGATGTCGTCCCTGCCTCTTCCAACAAAGCCCTCCGAGTATAGGACGCGGTGTTCGTAAAATCTCTGGTCGACAAGCTCACGGAACCACTGAAAAATATTACGGAGAGTGTCGTCAATTGCTACAGATGGCTGTTTCCAGCTCCTGGCTAGGAGAATGGATAACCTGCCATAGGAGAAACTATCCATCGCTGGACCCGGTGGTTTTTTGTTATGAAGCGTGCTCTCCATTACCTCATCGCTTATTCAATTTAATCCGCTTTTTATCGTCAGCTTCCCTCGTCTAGCCTACAAGGCTTTCGATATGTCATCATTAAATCTAGCGAAGCTGGTGATTTCAAGGCAGATGTGATTCTGTTGTTGATGGTTTTGATGGCTTCAACAACTCGAATCCTGGTTGGCCGGTTAAAATGTAGGTGTTTGCTTTAACTTCATCTAAGTGCTGGAGGAACGATATGGGGTGCCCAAGCAACACAAAGTTGGATCAACTTGATTGTGGCTTATTTGAATCATGTCAGTTTTTTTTTTGCGGTGGGCAGCTACTACGCTTCTTGCGACCATCAAGACAATGTCATCCTTGTAAACAATGATTAAAATGGCCACAGGTAGCCTCAGAAAAATCCCGTTCATCTGAACGAGGAATACAGTTACAGCAATAACCGAGCCTTAAGGGGCTTCTGTTTCGCCGTGGAACGTGTCGGAGCGATGGTTTCCAACGGAGAATTGGAATTTCTGGTGATGGAGGAAGTTTCGCAGGATTACAATTGCGCAGCAGTTTTACTTGCACAAGTCACCAACTTTTTAGGACGGCTTCGTACAAGTGACATTCTAAGCGTGTTCAAAGACAAGCCAATAACAGAGTAAACGATTTATCGTGTTTTGAAGAATTGCCGTAACGGTAAAGAACCGAAAAATAAAATAAAATGCTATCGTCCGATCAATCAAAAAATGGATTTCAATGCCGAAAGCAAGATCGATTAATCCACACGAAAATTCCCAAGCAACACACATCCGTCAAAATAGGTTGCAGCGACTTGCATGTAACTCAAGTCAGTTGTATGTCATTTACTTCAACTTATTTACAACAAGTGTGCTACTAGTGTTTCATGACTCAGACATGACAATCCATCTAATTTGAAAAAAAAAATTCCGAATCAATTGAAAAAGAAAGCGTGTATCAAAATATACACAACAACAACTCGTAAACATTCAAAAATGCTGACGTGCACTTTGGCGTGAACATTTTACGAATGAAAAGTGCATTATTTCTGATGATGCATTTGCACCATGAACTGATTGAAAACGACGGTTTTTATGCTACCAACAATAAACCCACCCCAGACAATGTTAAATATGCCAGCAAATCGAAATGTAAGCCAAAGGCGATGGTGTGGGCAGCCATGTTTTCGAAGAAATGTCACACCTTTGATTCGCCCAAACCAGGCCTAAGCGATCGATTTTATCGTTTATACATGGGATGTACCACTGGAATCAAGCGCAGCGAATTACAATCGATTTGCCGTCAATTCAAAATGAAGAATTCCAATTTTGTACTTTTGATCAATTATGCAACACACTCATTACGTTAGTTGCACGGATTTGACATTCAAGTTAGAACAAAATGTTGCTAAATTCAACAGCTGCACATTTTCTGCCAAACTGATTCGTTTTAATTTGCAGTGAATTTAAATTGATTCAGTTGCTTTCCATAAGGTTTTGAACAATCTCCTTGTCCAATTTATTCGCCGCAGAATGCCAGTTTGCCTTGAACTGTTTCTCGCTCACAATAGCTTTTTGAGTCTTCTTAAGGTTCCGCTTGACGATGGCCCAATATTGTTCGATTGGACGGAGCTCTGGCATGTTGGGAGGGTTCCTGTCCTTGGGCACCACTTGAACGTTGTTGGCAGCGTACCACTCAATGGCTTTTTTCCGTAATGGCAAGATGCCAAATCCAGTCAAAATAGAACGGAACAATTGTGTCGCTTCAGGAAAGGCAGTAGACGTTTTTGTCGGCACTCGCTCAGATAAATCTCCTGGTTGACGGTTCCGGTCGCAATGAAAACGTTGCTCTTCAAGCCACAGGTACAGATGGCCTGCCAGACCACGTATTTCTGCGCGAATTTTGACAGTTTATTGTGCTTGAAAATTTCCCTTTCCCCGTCCGTTTTCAGTATAAAATTCCGGTCCAGGAAGCTGTTTAAAGTCTGCCTTGACGTAAGTTTCATCGTCCTGTACCACGCAATCAAACTTCGTCAGCATCGTCGTGTATAACTTTCGCGATTGTGCTTTGGCCAACGTGTTTTGTTTATGTATTCAATCTGAACAATGCATTAGGTCCCAAGTAACATTGGGAGAGTCTCTTCGTCGACTTTCTCTTTGCGTTCCTTTGGCTATGTATAAACACGTTAAAGTATTTTCAACACACGGTACGGTAATATAAAGTGTGATTAAGGATACAATACTTCAAAAACATCAGTAAATCGTTCAATAGACAAACCATTACCGAAAGAGAAAGTTGACAAAGAGAATCTCTAAATGTTACATAAAGGGTGTCCACGATGAAATTGCCACACACAAAATTGATTCGCAAAATTCGAGTTTTCATCCGATTGCCATCAAATTTTCAGGGATTGAGAAATAACTATTAAACTTCATTTTACCATTTTACTCGTAGTTTATTTACAGTCCATACGCAAATGCCCACACCTTGGCCTTAACCCCGACCATAAGATTCTGCACAACCTGTGAATCAACCTTTTTTTGCATGTAAACCCATACTTTCTTCAGTTCCTCGACTGTCTTCACTACCTTAGGTCGTTTAAGTAGGTGCTGCTTCATAATCGCCCAGTACTTCTCGATGGGGCGGAGCTCCGGAGTGTTGGGAGGGTTGAACATTTTCGGCACGAAATTGACCTTATTGTCCGCATACCACTTCAGCACGTCCTTGGAGTAGTGGCATGAGGCCAAATCCGGCCAGAAGATTTTTGGGACGTTGTGGGCCTTCAGGAGAGGAAGCAGCCGCTTCTGGAGGCACTCTTTTATGTACACTTGTCCGTTCATCGTGTTCTGGGTCACGAAAGGTGCATTCCGCTTCCCGCACGTGCAGATGGCTTGCCAAACCAGGAATTTCTTCGCAAATTTGGACATCTTCTGAGTGCGGACATGCTCCGGAACGCTGAACTTATCCTTGGCCGTGAAAAACAGGTTGCCGGGGATCTGTTTGAAGTCGGCCTTCACATATGTTTCGTCGTCCATGATGCAGCATTCAACTTTCGTCAGCATGTTGAGGTACAACTTCCTGGCACGGGTTTTGGTGGACTTGTTCTGCTTCTCGTCGCAATTAGGGGCCTTTTGTACCTTGAACGTTCGAAGCCCAGCCTTAGTTTTGGCCTTCTGGACAAAACTTCGGCTTAGGTGCAGCTTCTTAGCCACATCCCGACCGGAGGCGTTCGGATTTCGGTTGAAGGCCCCAACTACGCGGTTGTGATTTTTGGTGTTGTACGGAATACTTTTTCCTTCACTTCTGGGCTTCCGATCGGTGGTCAACCGTTCCTCGAACCGCTTAATCACTCGCGACACCGTGGAATTCGCGATTCCCACCGTTTTAGCGATGGAACGATGCGAGAGATCCTTGTTCTCGTGATGAATGCGCAAGATTTTATCACGCACGAGCTGTTCTTTCGACTCCATTTCCACGAGTTTTGATCACAGGACTTTAAAACTTGCAGGATGTAAATAATGCACTATGAACTAAATCCACCCTAACTTTCATTAAATTCTATCCAACGGTTAAAAAGTTAGAGCAATTTCATAGTGTGGCAATTTCATCGTGGACACCCTTTACTTAGGACCTAATGCATTGTTCAGCTTGCATTCTCTTCCTTCAACGACATTTTGATAACTGAAGTGCTAATCTCAAAATCAAAATAGAGACATGATGCTACACGCAGACATCTTCAAAATGAGGGGTGTGCAAAATGTTTTAAAGCACGATGAAAGGAAACGCGTCAGGTTTAAGTCGACAAAATTTCGATCGAAACACCCTTTTTATTGCACTTATTTAACCCAAAATCAACATTATTGATGCGAAATCGTATTAATACAGCAGTTGTCAAGTAATGAAGCGTTAGATTAGCTTTGAGAATATATTGATGCATTAGCAATGCGAAAATGCTACTTTAGCAAGGTTTTATGGCATTAGTTCGATCTTAGCGGGGCCCTTTTCAGCTTTAATCCAACTTCAATGATGCACTAGACGTTAAGATGTATACGAATATGGTCACAAAGTTCGACAGTGTCGTCATGGACGTCGAAACTTATGTGAACGCGGATTTCAAGCAGCTTCCGGGACAGGGGTTTTGAACCACATCAGGAAAAGGGAAAGTGAGCTGCCACTATGGGAAAAAGGAAATCGAGTGATACGATGCGAACAACGTGGTTGAGGTACCCCAAGACCACAACCCTCCCAACAGCCCAGAAATCCGCCCTTTGGAACGGTATTGGGCCTTGGTCAAACGAAATCTCAAAAAACGTGGATGGAATGGAAAAAGATCAGCAGTTAAATCTAACTGGCGTTCGGCGGCGAATAAGGCCGATGAGACCACTGTGCAGAATTCAATGGAAGGGATTAAGCGGAAGACAAGGCAATTCAGATTTGGCAAACCGAAAGAATAAATTTAACTACCAAAATAAAAAGAAAAAGATTTTTGTATTATGAATTTTGACTGAATGAAATTTTTGCGCGTTACGGACTTTAAATAGAATAATAAACCCTGAACATGATTTGAAAATTCGGTTATTAGATTTCAAATCTGATTTTGTATGGCATCGGAATAGATAAGTTCAATGTCGTCGATAAACTTACGTACGTCTAGTCAATTGTACAATAACTGCAACAGATAAATTCGGAGGCACATTGTTGTCGAAAGTCACGCTTACTATGGACAACAACACCCTGAGCGGAATTTTTTGCGAAACATTGTGAAGCAGGTACGATTCTGATTGGACGATTAATCAGTATAAGTAACTAGAAATTAGAAGAAAAATTAGTATTTTCCATTTAATTCCAACTACCTTTGCTTATCTTGACAGATACGCGTATTTCGTCTAAAATGTGCGCCGAGTTATTAGTACGAGACACTGAAGAAGTCTGCACATTGTAGATGAAATACGCGTATCTGTCAAGGTAAGCAAAGGTAGTTGAAATTAAATGGAATATATTAATTTTTCTTCTCATTTCTAGTTACCGGTATTCCTCTAAACAGCTCAAACCCTCTAGGATTTAAGCATAAGTAAGTGAATGGTCACAGTCAATAGTTGTACGATTATATACTACAATATAATCGGCGAGGCGATTCCACTGTCAAATAGCGAACAATTGGAGCAAGTAGCTGTTCGGGTGAGTCTGGATCACTGCTCCCTCTACATCATCACAATTTATATCCCCCCCAACTCGTCCGCTGACCGGTATTCTGACCATGCTAATGCAGTGCAGGGCCTCGGAAACAGTGCGTCAGCAGAGGATATCATTTTGTCTTTGGGTGACTTCAACCTCCCAAATTTACGATGGCAGTTGGACGAAGAGTTAAATGGCTACATCCCTACAAACATTACATCAGAACACGAGCAGTCTCTCATCGAAGCATAATTTGCTACCGGTCTCCGGTAAGTTAATCACTTCGAGAACATCAACAGTCGAATCATTGACCTAGTTTTTGTAAGTCTGCCAGAACTTCTAGATCTAGTTGAGCCTCCTGCACCACTTTTACCAATTGACAACCATCATGCGCCATTAGTTTTAATATTCGACGTGGGCGACGTTATTCCGACCTCGCTCGATGAAGTTTACAGTTTTGGCTATGATTTTAACAGGTGTGATTTCGATCAGTTGAATATAGTGTTTGAAGAGGTTGATTGGAGCTTTCTCGCGAGGACCGTAACGATCGATGAAACATCTGCAGCATTTTACGACAAGCTCTACGAAATTTGCAGCATTGTTGTACCGCGCAAACGACGTGCGGTTAACTCAACTTTCAACAAACCGTGGTGGACCTCTGAGTTGAGACATCTTCAGCATGGGGTCCGCGCATCTGGATCGTGTGGCTTCAATCTGCGATCTGGGAGTTACCATCGATGCCAAGCTACAGTTCAATCAGCATGTGGGAATCACGACTGCTAAAGCCTTTTCAGTGTTAGGGCTAATCCGACGGCACGCCTCTGAGTTCAACGACATCTATGCTTTAAAATAACTCTATTGTAGTTTGGTAAGGAGCATCCTCGAGTATGCGGCCCCCGTTTGGTCTCCTTATTATGTGGCACCCATCGTTTCTATTGAACGTGTACAGAAGAAGTTCATTCGTTTTGCACTTCGTTCACTTCCTTGGAATGACCCGGACAATCTCCCTCCGTACTCGGACCGTTGCAAACTAATAAGTTTGGAACTACTGACTGACAGGCGTGTTATAATGCAGCGTCTGCTGGTTTTTGACATCCTCGTCGGCGTTATTGACTGCCCTGCGCTGCTTGAGCAGATTTCACTGAACGTTCCTCCTCGTCGACTTCGAAATTATCCGATGCTTGCTGTTCCTTATCACCGCACTAATTATGGGTAAAATAATCCGTTAGATTCGTGCCTTCGCATTTTTAATTCTGTATATGACGAATTCGACTTTGATATGTCCAAAAATGTTTTTAAAAATCGAATAAGTAGAATTGTTTAGATATTAAGTTATTGAAAACTAGTATTAAGTAGTTCAGTCTGTACGACTGTTTTTATCGAAGACGGTGATAATAATAAATATTCAAAATGAAATTGAAATTCCAAAAACGAGTTTGAATTAAATTTTGCGTTAAAACGGTTTCAATTGAGCGATGACATTGGAAACATTAGGAAACTGTTTCGGTAACGATACTCTGAATAAAATTGTCGTTTATCAGTGGCACGAACGTTTCAGAAGTGGCCATGAGTCCGCGGTGATGAGAGAAGTGGTAGGCCATCGATATCTAAAATCAAAGAATAGATGAGCGCATACCACGCTCACAGTTTTCATGGATTGCAAGGGTATAGTGTATTATGAATTCCTTCCTCAAGGCCACACCGTCAACAAAGAGTATTATTTGGCCGTTCTAAGATGTTTGCGTGAAGCCATTCGTCAAAAAAGACCAGAATTGTGGGCAAACAACTCGTGGATCTTGTACCTCATATCGGACCATTAAACAATGCCATCGTTATCCGTAAACATAAAGCTAAAAACGAAACGAATACCAGTCAGCAACCACCAAATTCGCCTGATTTGGCTCCCTTTGACTTTTTACTATTCGGTCGACACGCGAAAAGCATTTGAGTACCCGGGATGAGAACATGGAAAATTCGAAGTTGGCTCTGATGTTATGACAAACCGATCAAGCGCAGGCATAAGTGCGTTGCAGTCGATGAGGAGTACTTTGAAGGATACAATATTGATTTTAATGTTTAGTATAGCATTTTTAATTTTCTGAATTAATTCCAGGAACTTTTTGATCAAGGTAGTATAGGTATCCCTGGAAACAATTGTTCCAAAATTCTTATATCAGTTTCACAAAACTGTGGTAAATTTAGTGTAAGCAACGTTGACACTAGATGTAGCAGAAATTCAAACAGATACACCCATGACGGATGACTTTAAACAACGGGATAATTCCAATTGCACACAAACCACAAAACCGTTAAACAAAGTTCAGATATTATTTTCACGAAAAAACAATCAACAGCCAAACGATTATAAAGATCTTCCCTCTATGCACACCGGGAATAGCCAGTAGCAGCCAACGACAACAATGGCGTGGCCCTCCCAGTGGGACGTTCGAGCAATTAACGTCAATATTGAAACATGTTTTTGCACAACATTACATGATGGCATATCACCCGCCGGCGAGAACCGGTAGGCACTCGAGCCCACCCAGTGACAATCGGGCACGCGTCCTTTTCGAGTGAAAGAGATTACAACAGGGGGAAAAGCCGAACAGAGCTACGCCTAATGACGAGGATGATTTGGCGCTGTTTATTCTGATTCCTTGTCGGTTTCGTTTGGCGCTGGTTCGGATTTTTGTGTGCTGGCTTTCTCTGCAGTCACGTGGCACGTGTCACGTTGAACTCGATGTCCTGGGGATATTGATTTCACACAATCGAATATAGTGAGTGTTTTCAAAATAAAATTCTTCAGCATCATAAGGAGCAATACATTCCACTGTTGAGAACGAGAAACATCAAGTCGATTCAAGCGTGTAGTTGTTGAGCGCATCCAGTGCCATCCAGGCTATAATTAATCTTAATTGTTGCTAATAAAATTAATTCACCCATCAAGGCACCATCACCATATGCATAAACGCGTATTTAGATGAATTTGAGTGTCTCGTCCACTTGCAGTGTACATACGCTAACTGAAACAGCGAGGAGGGTATATTTGATTGAGATGCTCTGGTCTTGAGTCTCTCGCGTCTCCATACTGACAACTAAATAGACTCATGATTAGTTTAGTTTAACTACTCATATTTGAAAAGTCACGCTTGAAAATTGACAAAAAATTAAAGGCAAACTTATCTTTTTCCTAATTTAATCAAATTGAACTAAACTTTTAGTCGATATAAGTCGAGAGTGAAGTTTTCCTTCAACGAAAAAATAACCTACATTCATTTGAATACCAAGTTCCCAGCCATTCTTTAGTGCAAGCATGCCTTGAGAGAGAGAGAGAGAGAGAGAGAGAGAAAGAAAGAGAAAGAGATAGAGAGAGTGACGAACAATTATTAGTAAGCAAGAGTGATGATCGAGTTATTGTTTGACATTTCAATTAGTGCTATTTCTCTTTATTCGATGAAACTCAATTGGCGTTAATTAGTTTATATTTGAATGCAAACTATGCATGAATGCCATACGAAGGATGAAATATTTTTCGACATTCGTTCCATTCAGATTAGCTTTACAAGCAATTGGTATTCACCAGCCGGAAGAGATAAGTGCAATGTTTTCGAATAGATTTCCGTCGTTCGGTGGAAAAGAATTCGATGAATCAGGCGTAAAAGAATGATGACATTATGTAAATATGGTAAAAAATGCATTCAAATGCGCAGTGAGCGAATGTAAAGGTGTTGAAAATATACGGAAAAACATAACAAAACAAAACATAAATTGCCATTATTCCTCAATTCATAATAGGGTAACGGGATGCAATGTTAGCCTAGCTCCTTCATTCGGCCAATGTACCAAATATGTCATTAATTCGGCAACTATCAACAAAATAATGTTGCTATCAGGATGACTGATTTGTTTCAAACTAATTGAGACATTATCAATCAATGTATACTCAATCAATGTTCACTTCCGTGTATTAGACGATTTACTTAACTGTTTAGACATCATATCTTTACTGCACTGAAAATAAATCGATAATTGTTAGTATGAAAACTTGGCATGAATTGAAATCATGTGAGCCAGTATGATTTTCATTTGCCGCACATCATTTTTTACACCCATCACTTACACACGGGTTCGTTTCCAATGAGATTGATATGGTCCGCATATAATTTTCAATGGGGTGAGAAATGTCATTCAAGTGTGTTTTCACTTTGCCCTGTTCTATGCATCTTCGCACTTAAAAAATAACCGTGCGCGAAAAACAATCTGCTGTTTTGTCGTTCTAACGGGTGTCCACTAAAAAATGAGAATGATTTCAATACTTTTCCATCAGAACAAAAACGGCCGCATAGAAATGTCACTTTAGATGAATGAATCGTTGCACTCTCCAGAAAATTTTCATACACTCTTATTTCACTCTAACATGTTCAGTCGTGTTCAGCATGCCGTCGAAACAGGAAGAACTGCGCGCGCCGTTGTACAATTCTTTCAAGCGAACGAAGATCGTGGAAAAAATACACGGTGGACCATTTTTGTCGTGAAAAAGTTCCGGTATCCACCGTATACCGTATCCTGGCATGCATGAGAGTAACCCGGAAGAAAGGTTGCGGCCGTCCAGCGAAAATAATGAATGAGAAAACGCTCCGCTCGCTGCGCAGCATGTTCAACAACAAGGATTCGGTAAGTCAACGGGAAGCAGCCCGAAAGTTCCATTGTTCGAAGTCACTCATCTGCAAGACGCTAAAGAAAGAAGGAATAGTGTGTAGAAAGAAAACCAGATCCCCAGAGTACACAGATGAGCAGATTCAAACCGTGAAATCCCGCCGCTGGATGACTCGGAATTACGGTGGAAAATCTTTCGTTCTGGACGACGAAAGCTACTTTCCTCTTTCGAAGTCTCAGATACCGGGAAACGACCGATTCTACACTAAGGACAAATCTACTACTCCTCCAAAAGTAATGTATAAGTTCAAGCACAAATTTGAATCGAAGGTTATGTTATACATCGTAATATCCGATAAGGGTATTTCGAAGCCGTGGTTCAAACCAAGCGGTTTGGCCATCAACCAGGAGGTGTACCAAAGAGAGTGTTTGCAGAAAATACTCATCCCATTTCTTAAACAACATCACTCGGATGGCAAATACGTGTTTTGGCCGGACAAGGCATCATCGCACTACGCAAAAAAAGCGCTAACGTTTTTGGAGAGCCAAAATATACCAAATGTCCCAAAATACCGGAATCCGACAAATTTGCCACAGTGCCGTCCTATCGAGGATTTCTTCGGTCTTTTGAGCTCCATGGTATACAAGGATAATTGGAAGGCCAAGAACACCAAGCAACTTACCAACAGGATCAAAAGCTGCATCCGAAAAATCGATGTGGCTGCCGTCCAACGGTCATGTTCCAGCATAACGACTAAGCTGCGCCGCACGGCGGACCACGGACCATATGACAATATTCACTAAACTTAGTTTGAAGATTTAAGTTGACCCTTTTAATAAAATAAATCAGTTTGAACAAAACTTCACTGGTATTTTTTTCCTGACCCATTCTTTTCGTTCTCATTATTTAGTGGACACCCGTTAGAAGAAAAAAAACTGCCAAATGGAGAAGCAAAGTGAAGTTTATAGTGTGGTGGTTGCCACTGTGTCCTTGGTTTGCAAGCGGAATGAATTTTTTGAAGGTAATAAGGTACTATAGATGTTCTTCTTTGCCATGTAAACAGTGTTTATTTTGAATATTTCAGATCTGTCGAGTATTTTTGCCATTCCCGCAGAAGAGCTGCTGAACGCGATAGCTTCAAAAAGTGATGAAGTTTTTATGATAGTACAAATCTCTTTTATTCACTCATTTCGTTTTATTACATGAAAAGATACAAAAAATCCCAACTAACCTTTTTATGAAAAAATAAAATCCATGCACCTTTTCACATAAAACGTATTAACAAACTCATTTGAACTTCGCTAGGACAAGTAAATGCAATCCATGTAAACTATAATTAATATCTATTCAGTTGTTGCACTTACAGACTATATATTTATTGCACATAAGGTTAATTACTCTATGGGTCATGAATATAGACTGTTCCAGAAAGTATAAGCACACTTTCAAAATAACAAAAAAAGTCATGTTTTTTTTATTTATAATAATTTTAGTTGGCAAATCATATATGCATTTGTATTTTTTCTCTGTTTTGGGGATGTCTTTGTCTTTGCTTACAGTATAGAATTGTGGTCCAGAAAGCGTTTTGTAATCTAGTTTCACATACGTCCATTATTATACACCAAGCATTTCTACACAATAACGAATCGTAGAGTTTGCGGGCCAGTGGTTTCACGGAAGCGGCCTGTTTTGGGTTCCTTTTGGGTTTTTTTCTGCTTCCGCTATGTTTTTAGCCCAAGTCTTTTTTGGCACGCATGACGTTACTCGACAAGGTCCCTAGTTTTTTCACAACATCCTGAACGGAAGTCGCTGGTTTTCGCTTGCAGGCATCCCTGATCTTTTTATCGATATCCGGACTAACAGGACCGGATTTCCGACCACTCTTCGGTGCATCTTCAAACGTACACTGTTCTCTATATTTTCGAATCGCAGATCGTACTGCTCCGGCGCTTACATCCTCTTCCTTGGCCAATTTTCTCAAGGAGAGTCCGCTCACAGTGCACCATTTGTGCACGATACTTTTTCGTTGTTCCTGAGTAAGACCGCGAATTTTGATAGGTAACACAAAACTGAGCACTTTTTTGATGCTATGTCATTCACAAATGTGCAAACAAAAGGATGCAGCCAAAACATGTTGAAATATATCATAATATTCAAAGTGACCGTTAAAATAAGGTTTGCTTATACTTTCTGGAACAGCCGTTAGTATTTGACCACTTTTAATTGAAAATAAGTGCAACACCAATACAGAGAAATAACTTTGCACTTTGCCCAAATCTATAGGTGATTGCACTAAAATATAAGGTGCATTGTTTTTTGAGTGTGGTTAAGACGAACAGATTATCTACACGTTCTTCGAATGATCTTAATTTGCCTAAATTGAACCTATAAATCGAGTACTGCTGCTAAGATGTATAGAAAAAAGCCACGTTTTAAACTAACTATTCACGTAGGTAAAGTAACTATCATTTAACAAGAAATCTGTAGACCCAATACTAGAAACATATATGTTTCTATGTTCCCAACTATGGCCTGTTGTATACAAAGCGTAGTAAAATGTGGTAATTTTTTTTTGTGAAGCCTCAACGGTTGTTGGTTTTCCATATGGCTCATCTAAACACAAACCAAAGGAACAAAATCTGGTAACTCCATTATTACTACCTCAGCTGTGATTACACAGAGAACCAACAGATGCTCCAAAATTAATGCAATACCGGCGTTGGTCCGCCCGAATAAAGGTCAAATGAGGAGAGGGGAGGAATACACTACTAGTCATAAGTACCTCCTCAAAAAGTTTAGCAAGAGCATGAGAAACTAGAAAATGTTTACTAATGCTGGGAAGCCGTTTTGAACCGATTTAAACCAACAGTAAGGATACTATTGGGGCCACACACAAAGTGTGATTGTGGTTTTTCATTGGGAAAACAAAATGATTTTTAATAATGCTTAAAAGTCGATTTTGACCGGTTTAAACCAACAGTAGGGATGCTATTGGGGCCAATCACAGAGTGTGATAGTGGTTTTGTTCGGAATTGTACCACTACGTGGCACAAATGAGCATGTAAAATTGAGCATTTTAGCCTCGTTCTACCTTGTGATTTTGAAAAGATGGAAAGTTCCAGTCTTCGGAAAAGTTGTTCAAATGGTTAAGGACATTCGAAGGGTGTACCGTTTTGTTTATAATTTCACTGTCTTTGTACGCAGTAAGTTTGATACAGTTGTGATTTCTAATTCGTTCAAAATGAAGCCGAATGAGTTGCGCACATGTGTAACTGCACTTTTTCGAAAATTAAAGACTGTTTCAGTGATTGCAAAGACCCTGAATAAAGGGCGAACACGAAATTATTGCGACACATTCAACAGGGCATAACTTTTTTACCATTGGGTAAAAATCAACCAAATTTTGCACACTTTCTCATTGATGTGTATTGTTTACATGCTGTCAAACTCGAAGTCGTGTTTTTCGATTCAACGAAAATGGAGGTGAACCAACGCGAGTCGAGAGAACAAATTCTTTCCAAACACCTGGAATTTCCTGACCTGTCGCACCGGCAGTTGGGAAAAATGTTGAACATTCACCATTCAACCATCTCCAGAGTGTTGAAGCGGTTCCAGGAGCGGTTGACGTTGGACCACAGCAAAGGAGCTGGAAGAAAACCGGGACCGGAGAACAAAAAGACGGAGGGAAAGGTGAAGCGGATGATTAAAGCAAATCCCAACGTCTCATGCCGTGATTTGGCTAAAAAGATCGGCATGTCGCAGAGCTACGTCCAGAATGCAAAGAAGAGAGTTGGACTACATACATACAAGGTACAGAACTTCCCAAACCGCGATGAGCGGCAACAATCGACCGCTAAAACTCGGGTACGGAAGCTCTACGAGAAGATGCTGACAAAATATGGCTGCTGTGTGATGGACGACGAAACGTATATAAAAGCCGATTTTAAGCAAATTCCGGGGTTGGAGTTTTTCACTGGCAAGAGCAAGTTCTATGTGGACGACAAATTTAAGAAGAAGAAAATGTCGAAGTTCGCCTCCAAATATCTGATTTGGCAGGCCATCTGCTCTTGCGGACTGAGGAGTGAGCCTTTTGTGACAAAGGGCACAGTAAATGGCGAGATCTACAAATCTGAGTGCCTCGAGAAGCGCCTTTTGCCGTTCTTGCAGCAGCACGACGAAGCTCCGCTATTTTGGCCAGATTTGGAATCATGCCACTATTCTAAAAGTGCCCTGGAGTGGTATGAGGCCAATTCTGTCCATTTTGTTCCAAAGGACATGAATCCGGCAAACTGTCCGGAGCTGCGCCCGGTGGAGCAGTACTGGGCAATGATGAAGCGGGAACTTCGGAAGAGCAAGAAGACAGTCAAAGACGAGAAGGACATGTTAAGAAAATGAAAAAAAAAAACTGAGAAACTGGTACCGGATGACACTATAAAGACTTTGATGGAGGGCATCAAGCGAAAATGCGTTCAATTTTACACTCAAGGCTCCATCGATTAACTTTTCTTTTAATTTTTGAAGTAAATATATGTATAAAACTAGCCTAAAATTTTGGTTTGATTCTAAACATTATAAGAAAATTGGCATGACATTTTCGGTGTCACAATAATTTCGTGTTCGCCCTTTATGGCAAAATCAACAGTGAGTGACGCAATAAAACGATACCAACAGCTTGGAACGTTAGATGACCCCATAGGGAGAGGAAGAAAGCGCACCTTTTGGACTCCACAAATGCGCGAGATTATCCGGCGACGAATCAAACGAAATTCTTTAATTTCCATTCGAAAGTTGGCGAAATCACTGAAACTTTCAAAAATTTTCGTTGGAGCCTAAGTTCACGACGATTTGAAGCTTCAGTCTGTGCAAGAATCTCTACTTGATTAATACATGAAGGCAAACCGGTTGAGAAAAGCTAAGGTTCTCCTGAACCGCTTATCTGAGGGCCGCTATCGGTCAGCGCTGTTCACCGATGAAAAAGTTTTCACAATCGAGCAGCATCACAACCACCGAAATGATCGGCAGTTGCTTCCTGCTGCTTCAAAAAATCGTGGAAGTATTTCAAGGAGTCATCCCGCTTCTGTCATGGTTTGGGCTGGAATAACTCATTCCGGCAAAACCCCTTTGATCTTCATCGACAAGGTGAATCAAGCGGTATATCAGAAGCTACTTACTGACACAGCTGCTTCTTGGGCTTCGCAGCATTTCTGCAAAAATGAATGGATTTTTTAACAAGATTGGGCGCCGGCTCACGGATCAAAACAGGCAATTAGTCTTTACGAACGCATTTTCCCAAGCTGTTTAACGAAAGATGAATGGTCTTCTAACTCACTGGATTTGAATCAGAGAATAGTCCCTCTGTGTCGGTATGGTCTATCTTGGATAGACATAAATCACTAGAACATCTAAAATCGTCTCTTTTGAAGGTTTGGGAACAAATATCTGTCGAAGAACTCGAAACGTTTGAAGGCGTGCATCTCAGCACGAGGTGGCCATTTTGAAATGAGCAAATAAAACTTGTAATTTGCAAACATATTTCTATAACAAAGAATACATATTGTAACAAATCAACAACAATCCAACAACAAAAGATAGTTTTAACACCATTTTGTCGTACGGATAATATTCGGACACCCGGTAGTCTTCGGAAAAGTTGTTCCGATGGTCAAAGGCATCTGAAAGGCGGACAGTCCGTTTGGAATTCCATAGCTACGTCGCTCAAGTGAGCTACTAGAATTCAGCATTTTCAACTTGTTCTACCTCGTGATTCTGATAAGATGGAAAGTTTAATTCAACCTTAACCAGACCTTAATCACTTGAATACAAAGTTCACACTTAGAATTTTATGCCGAGTTTCGGCTTTCTGAAACTGAGATCCGCACAGCCGACCTCTCGATTTCGATCTCGGCTTTATTATGTTAACCGATAATCTCGGTTTGGGTCAAACTGAAAACTCATTTAGTTAGCTGGAAATCTCGGCATGAGCAAACTGATGTACCGGTTAAAATTCAAAACAAACAAAAATGAGGGTTACCGAGATTTCGGTTAAATTGTGTGTTAATACTCGAAATTTTGGATAAGATTTTCATCGAAATATTGAATATTTCATGCCTATAGGCAAAACTCTGCATAGATGGCGTCAAATCCGCTGGCTGGCTGAAACAAGAAGGCGTGGAGTACAGCGAGCTAGATGGACGCATCATGTAAGCCAAGACTTGGAGAGCGTGGGCGCAACCGAGGATGGAGAGAAGCAGCCATGAACCCGGTGAATCGGCGTAGAATTATTGAAAAGGTTTTACCAGTATAATTGATGTAGTGCCAAAAAATGTATATATTTTTTACCGCTCCACAAACAACATACGACTTACTCCACTTGTGAATGAAAACAATATGGCGCATGGCGGATGACAGATAAAAAGCAAAACCGAACCTCGGCTTAAACCTCTGCTAAACCGATATTTCGGCATGATAGGCAACTGAGGTCGGTTGAATTTTGGTTAACGTTTGTGCTCGCCTCCTAGTGATGCCGAGAATCAGCTTAATAATTATGTTAACCGATATTTCAGTTTCAAGTGATGCTGAGACTCAGCATCATTCGATTTTGTGCCGAGTTATCAGTTAAATACAAAAATGCCGAGTGAATTCAGCTAAATGTTCAACCGAGCCCGTGAATAATTTTTAAGTGTGTATATAAGACCTAAAAATGTATATTTTTTTTTATGTGAAGTCAGTCAGCCCCAAATCACTTGAATTTGAGACGAGGCAGTTCTGAATCACTGGAATATGTACTGAATCAGAACTAAATCACTTGAATATCCGACTTAAAATGAATTTTTGGTGTTCAGTTTTGTCTGTTCCATTTTTTTTCGAGTACAATCTTTATGTGGAGACGGAGACATCAGCAAACCCACCAATATTAACCAAAAGATTCCGCAAAGCTGGTATCTTCCCGTAATCAACCAAACAACGGGACGTCTCTAACCTCAGCGCTTCTGAAAGGATCGGATATGTTGGAACATGATTGACGATGTCTTTGTCGTACAGAGCAAGAAATGCTGCGTATCTTAATGACCATTTTCGACCCGCTTGGTTTGATCTCTCACTTTCTATCATTCCTGAAGATCCTGCCCCAAAAAATGTGGAGATCCGGAATACAGTGGGACGAAAAAAAATGGATGAAGACGATTACGACAAATGGCAGGTTTGGCAGCAAGTTCTACCTAGGGTTGAGCAGGTTCAGTTCCATGCTATAACTCCGAATATTCCACGTAGAGTGCTGACGATATCCAGCTCCATACGATGGTGGATGCCAGCGGAAACGGCATGGCAATCGTTTGCACTCTGCGTTTCTTCAAGGCCGAAACCGTAATCTGCTCCATCGTCGCCGCTAAAACGTTAATCGCACTACTGAGATTTACACCAATCCCAATAAAGCAGCAGCAGTTTTTGGATCCATACAAAAAAAATTGAAGGTCCATGCAAAAAAATGGTACAAGGGAGGGGGGGTATAAAAAGTCAATTTTTGCGTGACGTAATTAATGGACGTTCCCTAAGCTGAATTGCTCGGGCGCAGTGAAAAAGATTGACCAAAATCACCAGCACTTAGGCGATTTACGGAAAGCGAACTTCTTCCTTTCTTTCTTGCTCAGCATGCGCCATCAAAATCAGTAATTATAGTCTGCAACTATTCTAACGTTTGCATTAAAAAAATGGATTCTTTTCGGATGGTGATTAAAAAAAATGTAAGACAGATAATTGCTTTTGATAAATTTCCTACTGAAGAAAATTATTATTACCTTACTAGCAAAATCTGCGCCCTTGCGAGCGGTTTTCCGGCAGTTAACCGAAACATTCGCCATGGCGGATGAAAACATGCGTGTAGGCATGTTTTTTAGTTCTTTCTTCGTTTTATTTATCAATTCCTCCTCAGTTTTCGCGACAAAATTGTTGGAGTAGATCGTACGCTTCAGGTTGGCCCAGAAATTCTCGATGAGATGCAGCTGGGGAACGTTGGACAGGTTCACCGACTTGGGTATCACGTCGATATTCAGTTGCTCCATCTCCTCCAACGATTGCTTCGAGTATTGGGCCGATGCCAGATCAGGCCAGAACACCGCGTCTTCGCCCTTATGGTATTTTTTGATGAAAGACGCAACTTCCAGCAGGCATTTTGTACTATAAATTTCCCCGTTCACGGCTAGTTCAGAGCGAAAGAAGAGCAGCTTTGACATCCCCTTCTCGCTGATTGTCAGACACAGCACCACCTTCTTGGGGAGCTTGGTGTGTGAAATGAACACCACCTCGGAGCTCACTTCCTTCGTGCGAAAGTCAAATACGAAGTGCCCGGCCAGTCGTTGCCACCTAGGGTGAAATAGTTCTCGTCGTCCATCGCTACCGCCACGTCGTGATTCGCCTGGGAAATCGAGTTGACCATCTTATTCAGCCGCTGCCGCTGCGTCATTGCCTGCGGCTCCGAAACCAGTGGACACGACTTCCGCTTCCTGGCATGTATGTTCATGCTCGCCAGGTACTTTTTCACAGTTTGGCAGGTTGTACCGACCTCCCGGCCAAGCGCACGCAGCGATGTAGCCACTTTTCCAGCGATGTAGCCCTCGGTATTCCTCTTCAGCATCCTTTTCAGCTTCTTGTCGCTCAGGGTCGTCAGCCGTCCGGAACCGGGCTTTCTTTCGATGCTCTGATTATTGTCTAACTGTGTCAAGATGTTGTAGATGCCGGAACGGGCGTATCCGGCGTCTACAAAGTGCCGCACGATGGCCGTTTCAGACGCGGAGGGGTGCCGTTCTTTGAACGCGCACACTTCTGAATGGAGTTGTTTCACTTTTTTGCCATCACGGTAAGAGTTCGACTGATAGAGCTGTCAAATTTTGTCTGCTGACTCATGGGTTACTATGATTGAGGCTGCATGGGTATTTTTGTCAGTGCGGGCGAAGGCAAACCCATGCAAAATTTGCAATTTTTGTCCATTGTTTTTAATGCAAACGTTACCTGAAAGGCTCTTCATAGTTACATCGTTTTGCGAACAACTGTCACCTAGAACCAGCCAGCAGACCGATTTGCACGGGACAACGCAGCGAATGACCTGCTGATCGCTAAATGTTAGCTGATCTGGTGCGGGCAACGGAAAATGTACTCTGATTATGTTGTTGCTCTCCAGTGGCTCCACTTTTTCCATAAATACTGTCCCATAAACTAGCTTACTATACCAGCTAATGAACATTGCTGCTTTCCATTACGCCAATAATCAAAATCCACGTCTATCGCAATATCAGTCTGAAATTGAATCAAATCATGACTGAGACATACTCTGATCCGCACAATATTGTGATTGATGATACATTGGGAAGGGCCAAACTGAAATCAATAATAACAATGAACAAAAAATGTGATTTATCCCAATCAATCATGGGGTTATCAGCCACCACTGGCAGCCATACTGCTGTCTTCACATGAGCACTGCGATCTTCTGCTTTCTCATCAAGTTTACTAGATTGAAAACCATGATTTATGATATTACATAACTCTGATGAGTACATCACGTGATGGATGATAGGAAAAAGTTGCTTCGATCCAATGCTCTCAGGCTTCCGGAAAGTGATATAAATGCATTTGCGTAAATCAAAATCCACCCAGGCCCACCTGAGACCTGAGTTCTTTGTCGAAAATCAATACTCTCCAATCGAGCCTGCGTCCGATGTTAGTAAATGAATTAAGGTTCGAAACTGAATTACGAATGCATGAGCTAAATTAATTGAATGCACATAAGGTGATAAATCTATCCGATTCTAATTTGATTTATCAACACCTCAGCTCTGCTCTGCTCTGATCTACACCTTTCTTCACTTAGACGTTGTCTCACCGTTCCAAGAATGCTGCTTCCGGCTAATGGACATTGGTCAAAGTTCAAGTTGAGATCAGAAAACACCATTCACCTTCCACATTGCACTGGAAGTGTTGATAGATACTCATTAAACTTTCAGTAATCTTTGGTCAGCTCTAGTGATTTGTTTAATTGAATTCCCCACTCCCGTTCAGACGAAGACGACGTTCCATCCACTCTGTCCTAACCTGAAGAGGATTAAAAACTCTAGCTCACCAGGACGTACTTTATCGATTTTCTGTCTGTTTGAGTATCCTGCACGGTCTTCTGGAGACTAGAAAAGGGAAATTCGAATGCTTTTGAGTAAAATTAAATTAGAGCTGTAACATTTTATCAATCCGACAGAAGGATGGAGAGACACACTGAAAAATCATTTACCCCACTGATTAGGTCCTGCCTTACCTCGATACCTCTGGGGGATCAAGTCAAAGAAAACGACTTTGGAACTACATTCCGCTTTGCTCTTCCATCGCCTGAAATTACCATTATAAAATTCCCAATCTGAGCCTTTGATGCGTCCCTCGTCGTCGAGCGGTAACTTTGTTAGGAGCCAAATGAACGAAGGGAAATTATTAATTCAATAAGTACAAACACAAACAAACCGGGTGCTTTGCTTACCTTTCCACTGCTGGCTGTGGCTGATTCGGGGAAATGGAGGAAGTTGGGTTGGTATCCCACTCTGATGCTTTGATTTATCATTTCGGTGTTGCTGTCGGTTTCTCCGTTCCTGATGCTGGGCATATACTTAGTGCAACCACACCACCAGCAGTTACTCTGCCATCATTTCTTCTCACCCGCAAACAAAATGGAAAATTGAGAAAGGTGCTGCTAAAACGATTTAACGTGAACGGCCACTGTGGGTAACTCAAAATGAGGTAAAATTCGACTCAAAACATGGCATTCAAACAGTTTCGGTAGATTTCTCACTAACTCACAGTGTAACTCAAGTCAATGCAATTTTGAGTCGGACTTGACTACCATCGAGTCATTCTCGGGGGTCGTGTGTACTTCGATGCCGAGGATGGATGGCGCAAATGAAAAGTGTAGGTAATGTGTTTACACAAAACATCAAACGATGAGATTCATTAAATTTTTAATCAAATAAAATTCCGGAAGGTTAAATTATTATCGTGTAAGATGGAACGTGATACCACCTGGATTCGGTGCTCCGTAATGAGCAAATTAATTCCCAACATAAAAACTACAAAATAATGCATTGGAAAACTGCTCAATTAGTGAATCTATTTATTATTTAAGGGTTACCTTACTTATTAAGAAGCAGGTCAAGGCCGGGATAGCCTCTGCTTTACACAGAAATCTCCGATCGCGAAATTGTAGTACAATTAGTTTGCAACAAGTTCTCAGAAGGAACCAAAGCTCTAATACCACAAATTTCCATTGAAAACCTCATGTCCGCCTAAAGTAGCTTACTGGGCCACTGTGCACTGGTTGGCGTATCCTGGGCAATGTTGTCATTTTGACAATAGCGGGGTGAGGGGGTGCGACATGTAAATTTATCATAATTTTCCATTTTTATATCTTTCAGGTCTTCCGGGTCATCATTGTAAAAAATGAACATTCAAAATTCTTTAAGTTTTCTGGTTCATAATGGATGCGCAAGTTTGTCTACAATTTCAACAAAACATCAGTCGGCACATATGTAATTTTCAGGTCATTTTATAATATCCCTTTACTATATATATTATCTTATATGACATTCTTTATTCATTGCCATTCATCTTTATCATCATCATTACCTTTTTATCATTACTTGTGTTTTCGTGGTTTATATATTAACATTAAAATAATTTTATAATTTTCATCCTATAGGTTCTATATACTTTTATGATTATCCCAGAGAACAGACATCCAAGCTGAAATGCCCTCCGTGTGTAAATTTTTGTAAGTGCTATTTTAAAATTACAGCTTGTTTTCGTAAGTTTTGGTGAATTATATGATGGTGGCACCACTTGCCCGCCTCGAGATTTGATAGTCTGTCAATTTTAGTTTAGTGAAACCTAGACTAGACGGCGTTGTTTTTCCAAAGGTTTGCTTTTGAAAATTTACACAGTAAATTAGAAAAAAAAGTTCGAGTGTGGATGTCTGTTAACTGTGTTATTATGTCTTATTTGTCCAATTATTATTTTGATCCTTTCTTCTCCTCTCATAATTTAGAAGTATCTAGTGCCTTGAATACAAGAAGCTGCAACGGAATCTGTAGGCTTTTGCACATATTACTTAATGTATTTTTCATTTCCGGTTTGCGAATGATCATTTTACTAAATCTGGGATGTGGCTAGTGTCTGATTCAACATTCCATTTTTTTCATTACTGTGTCATAACTCCCAATATCATTATATTTGATGATATAGTTTTATTTATTTTGCTTCATAGACCATTTAAACAATACTTATTGTTTTTTATGTCCATTTGTCTTTAATTTCCTTTCAATTAAATCTTCCCTGTTTCAGGAGCAACTTCTTACTTAGGAGCTATACATAATGGGTCAGCGAAAATAAAAGTGAATTGCTGTTGCTGCTGGCAACAGTAAATTAAAATGTATAAATTTTAGTTCTGTAGAAGTGCAATAGATTTAACAAATTTTTTCAGGATACCTCAAATCACGTTTTTTGAGAATTGCTGCTATTGCTGAAAACGAAAGAAAACGTGCATAAGCGTGGACCCACAGAACTCTTCTTATAGCTAACAGTCTGTAAATAGAGGGCGGCCTCTACTTCCCGCCTATTGGGTCATCCTCATGTTAGATAGCTCGCTCTTTCAACCAATTGTTCAATCTTGTTTTTGGAAGGAGATTCTTTATATCCCTGTGGAAACGTATAAGTGATGTTGCCTATCGATCCACCGAACTCCTTTTTGGTCCTTCATACAATGGCATGATTAGGATAATCAGTGGTTATTAAAGCTTGATCAAGTCTAACAGCGAGGAGAGCTCATTGCTGTTGGACTTAGTTTCCGTGCTACAATGGGTGGTAGTACATGTCATACATCATACATCATATATAACCTTTTGTCTCATATATGGCGAAAACAGCTAAATGAATCGATATGTTTGAAACATCTGTTAGGCCATAGAAGAAGTTTTTAAGTACAAATTTAGGACTTATAATACGTTCTGAAGATTCTTTGAATAACATGTTTTCAACAGGATGATGTCTCATGTAGGTAGTTTGTTAGGTAGTCACCATAACAAATAGTTTATAACCAAATAATGCCAAAGTAGTAACAATTGCAAAAATGCAAGACCAATGCTTGCCAGTCTGAGAAATGTCAAACCGGCAGATGTAAACGTAGACTATATTCTAAAATAAGGTTTAAGCATAAGCATTAGCATTAGCATTGACGTTTGCACACCTCGTGGATGGAGCTACGATGAGGAATAAATCATTGAAGACATTGCATGCCACCATGAAACGAAACCTGATTACGGTTACTGATACGTTTCTTCACGCAATAATCTCCACGAAGACACTCCTCGATCGCTCACCTGGCCACATCCATGCAACCGTTGGTGATATGGAGGATTTGGTATCTACCTTAAGAAGACACAGGGAACCCACGTAGCCTTCAGTAGATATCAAAAGAAAAGGAAATTAATAGTCGGAGAGAATAGTTGAACAGAATGCCCTGTTTGGTGTACAGAACAAAAATGTATTAAAAATGGTCGTTGGGAGCATCTTGTCTAAGAAGGTTAAGTGATGCTCCATTTCTCTTCAAACGGTTGGGACTTTAGCATAACTATAGTCCTAGCTCCTTACAGTATATGGTTATAGCGCCATTACTCGCTCTCTGAAACGAAATAAGAACGCGCCGACCCAAAGTCATATGCTCTCCCCCTCCCCCCTCACAAACACACTCACACACACCTCACTCGCCCACATCACTGCTTCTGTTTGGATTTAGATTAGTTAGCGCCGACTGAAAGTTAAAAGCGTCCAAACAATTCACCAACTGTTAAATATTGCAATTAAAAGTCGACTACAATGTTTACAGGTTACAAAGAATATTGATAGTTGATTTCCTTTTGAGTTTCAATTAAATCTTCAACGAAATCGAGCAGCTTACGCGCTCTTGTTTTTGAACTGGTTTCCTGCTTCTCGTTCCTGTTTGGGATTTTTATTACCTTGAACGACCTATATCCTGCCTTTTTTTCCCTTTTTGAACGAAAAAATAAAACGTTTTGACCTTTTTAGCGACATCTTGGATAGAAAGGTTTGGAATTTGGAATTTGGAAAAAAAAAATTTTAACAGGCGCGTAAAATTTATCTATGATTAATTCCAAGTCAAAAGAGGCGTAAACAACGATATTGCTTGCAATGTTTCATGCGCCATACAACAATGTTTCCTATCTTTCATACAACAGGCTAGATTCAGGCGTTATCTTGCTTAAATTTACATGGAATATCCCATTATTTTCTGCCAAATCTAGCGTTCCCTTTATGTTCATTAGATAACGCAGAAAATTCATTGTTTCTTTTTATCTTATTTTCTGCGTTATATAATGCACATAAAGGAATGCTAGATTTGGCAGAAAATAACGGGATATTTCTTCTAAATTTAAGCCAGTTAACGCCTGAATCTATTATAATTGCCATTGTTGTATAGCATGAAAAGTTGCAAACAATTTCGTTGTTTACGCCTCCATTAGCTTGTATTTAAACGAGAGGATATTTTACATGCTAGTTACAACTTTTTTTTTCTGTGTAGATATGAGGTCTTCTTTGTCGATTCAAAGTATTTTGAAAAAAATAACAAAGATTTATTAACGTTCGCAACTAGGCCATCAACCACAAAATCCACAGCTTGCAAAATTTTTGGTGGTATAATTACCACCAAATAATGGATATTTCCAACAGCACCCTAACAAAATAATGAACATTACGAGTGATGTAATCCTTGTTGAAGGTAAATACATACTTTGAGACTCAAAGATCAGCATGACTCAAACGTATATTCTATTTGATGTGTTGTTTAACTCTAATTTGAAACCCAAAATAATAAATAGAGGAAAGGCTTGTAAGATGGAACAGCGCCACTTTTGACATTCACAGCGATAACACAATCGCGCTGACAAGTGTTAACCTCATTTTTTTACTATTCATTAATTTTCATTTGCTTTTGGAGTGAATACACTCATTCGATTTAGCTCTTCCAGGTTTCAATGTTCGAAGGTGTTGACAAAATTAAAATAGCAATTATTTCTTGTGCTTAGTAAGTGGAAATTTCCCATCGATATCAAAGGTTAACATTTGTGTTGGCTAGCATTTTTGGTGTATTTTTATGATCCGAAGGTATTTCCAAACAAATCGTAAAGTGACACAATTGTTTGTGTTTATGGCGTCATTTTTGAAAGATGGACATTTTTTTTTTGGTTTTAAAACATATGAATAGTATTTTTTATGTTTGGAAATGCCATGGAATCAAAAATAAATTAAAATATAACAATAAAGGTCTTGAAATTGCAATTTTCGAAAAATTTCAAAACTAGGCCTTATTTTTTGTTTGATGACTATAAATAATCAGTTCCGCGAGCAAACTTGGAGCCTTTTAGTTCCTCTTTCTAAAGATTATCGAAAAAATAAAAATTATGCATGTTACGAGCACAAAACGAATGGTGTTACATCTTACAAGGCATTTTTCTGAAATTGGAATTTTCGATGGATTTCGAAAATAGGCCATAACTTTTTTTTTTTATGTCTATAAATAATCAGTTTCTTGAGCAAAGTTGGAGCCTCTTAGTTCTTCTTTAGAAAGATGTTTTTGGATTTGCGAAAAAATAAAAATTACACATGTTACGAGCAAAAGACGGATCGTGTTCCATCTTACAAGCCTTTCCTATACTGAAAAACTCAAAGCTACGTTCCGGATGCTACATTTACAACAGTGCCTAAGGTCACCTCGAATCTGAGTCCGTAAGGCGATAAAAAATAGCCAATACTGTGTTTTACAAGACTTAAATTTACATGATCCTTGTCTTAGGTGTTATAGACTACATCAGACCAATTTTCATCTGCAGTCGGTTTCACGCGTCACGGCAAGTCATAAGTTCAAATTTAAATAATTAATTGAATTTAATTGCTTGTAAATATTAAGCTCAAAAATAAAAAAGCTTGGGTGAAAATTTGGGAAATAGGAAAAAGCTGAATGTTTTCAAATTAATCTTTTTCTGTGATATACAGCTACGCAGCGTTAGGCAAGGAGTTGATTCACTTACAATATTCATGAATATGAACATGACGACAACTTCTGAATCCTAAAAAGTGTGAGCTATTTAGTGAAATACCTGTAACTACAAATGAGAAGAAGTTTAGTTTAGAAGTTTAATTAGTATTTTCCATTTAATTCCAACTACCTTTATAGCTTATCTTGACAGATACGCGTATTTCGTATACAATGTGCAGACTTCTTCAGTGTCGTGTACTATTAGTCTAGTCATTAGTATACGACACTGAAGAAGTTTGCACATTGTAAACGAAATACGCGTATCTGTCAAGATAAGCAATAAAGGTAGTTGGAATTAAATGGAAAATACTTTTTTTTTCCTCATTTCTAGTGACAACTTCAGGATTTTTCACAAGTGTTTGGAAATGAAGGAACAAAATGAATTTAGCTATATTTTGCCACTACAATCAAGCGCCTTGAAGAATTTATTTTTTCATGAAAAATTCATCACAAAATCTTGATTTTTTCTCTAACGGTAACTAGAACTAGACCATTGAGATCAAAACAGACATTTAGAAGCATTTGTATTTGCATCAGTAGTACACACTACCAAAATCTCGTGTCCCTGAGACCGACACATGCAAGCGTTCTTTAGCGTATAAGAATGTGTTGAAAGAGATGAGAAAATAAATTCAACCGAACACATCTTTTGTCGAATTGCGTATGTTTCAGTTTCAGGAGACATAATTTTACACGAAATCTTTCTTTACGTTCCCCGAATATAACATTCCCCGACTTTACGTTCCCGGACTATTTACAACCATGAATTAGGTCTCGTGTAAAATTCATAATTTCTAAGTGTGTAGCACAATATGGGAAATGTTGTTTTGTGTACCTATACTTATGTTTACGTCATCCGATGTAAGTTATCATTTCAAGTTTTTTAAGTATTTGAAATTTAAGAGCAGACGCAAATTTCGATCTAACGAGCCATTCCTTTTATGTGCATCTAAGTAAACTTAAAATTATATGACTTTTTCTAAGAGTGCGGCTCTGTTATTTGGCCCACAGTTACAGTGACCGCCCGCATAATCACAAACAATTCCTGGACCATTTCTCTTATTGTTGACGACCGTTTCCGTTATTGTTACGACATTTTCCCTTATAGTTGACAACAATAAACTAACAATTTCCTATATAGTTTAAACAATATGTCAGTTGGTAAAGGCAAAATAACATTTTGCAGAAATTTCAGTTATGGCAGTTTTCAAAAACACGATTTTGGCTGAACTCCTTACCAAGAATTTAATATATAATCAGATCGACACCTTTTAGTGACAATAAATTGGCATGCATTTAGAATATGTTTTGATGTAGAGTTTAAATGATGACATCGAGATTAAACTATTTGACACAAATAACATTACATGTGATAAAATACCTAACATTCGAAATATGGTTTATTGTAGCAAATAGCAAATTGTTTTTGGTTATGTGGGCAATGAAAAAAAGATCAATAGAGCCGTATGTAACAAAAAATAAATCTAGACAAAATAGTCAAAAGGTCGAAAGTAACATTTGTAAACAATGACTTCTAGCGTATTTATCTGGGATCTGCTTGTGGGAGCATACAAAATTGCAACAGAAACAGATACAGGGAGTTATTACCTTTCCGTGGGTAGTGGATATAGATGTAAGCAACCTGGCATTTCTGGGAAATTTACGTTTTAAGTCATTGTTTACAATTGTTACTTTCGACCTTTTGACGATTTTGTCTAGAAATGATGTTCTGTGCGAAAACCTGGAGGATCCTTGGCTGAAAATTAGGTTGGCAGCAGTGTTGGTGACAGCCGAAAAACTCGTCGAAAATTATTTATTGTTATCAGTGCATGAAACAACCGCAACGATAAATATATTCGTAATGGCATCAAACGCTGGAACTCAGTGAGTGAACAAGATTATACGTTTTGTAGATTACTTCATTCCACCACGCAAGTTTAATGAAAAACAGCTCTGGCTACCTGTGATTCACTCTTCATTGATTGAATAGCTGTGGAAATACGACCCAGAAGGATCGCCAGATGATAATGTTCTTAAATATTTTTAAATTTAAAATAAAATGGACGAAAATTGACGATTTTTCATAAGTTTACCTTCACCCGCACTGACAAAACTACCCATGCGGCATCAATCATAGTAATCCATGAGTCTGCCGACAAAATTTGACAGTGATGGCAAAAACAGTGAAGCAACTCCGTTCAGAAATCTGCGCGTTCAAAGAACGGCACCCCACCGCGTCGAAAACGGACATCGTGCGGCACTTTGTGGATGCCGAACACGCCCGTTCCGGCAACTACAACATCTTGGCACAATTAAACAACAATCAGAGCATCAAAAGAAAGCGGTTCCGGGGCCCATCAGCGAGATGGTGATGTCAATGCCGCTCTTCTTTCGCTCCGGACTGGCCGTGAAAGGAGAAATTTATAGTACGAAATGCCTGCTGGAAGTTGCGTCGTTCATCAATATATACCATAAGGGCGAAGACGCGGTGTTCTGGCCGGATCTGATGTCGGCCCACTACTCGAAGCGATCATTGGAGGAGATGGAGCGGCTGAATATCAATGTGGTACCCAAGTTGGTGAACTCGCCCAACGTCCCCCAGCTGAGTCCCATCGAGAATTTTTGGGCAAACCTCAAGCGTAAGATCTACTCCCACAATGTTGTTGCAAAAACTGAGGAGGAATTGCTAAATAAAACGAAGAAAGAACTCAAAAACATGCCTATGCGCATGTTTTCTTCCGCCATGCCGAATGTTCCGGTTAACTACCGGAAGGCTGCTCAGAAGGGCGTACATTTTTTTTTTTGCAAATAAACTTAAAAAATTACCTTCCATTGGAAATTATGGAGATTAATTAACTTTTTTCTTAGATATTATTTAGTGTTAAATGAATCAGAAGCGAATCGAATAAAACAGAACAACAATAACCAACCACGATATTACAGTGAATTTGACAGTTGCGGCCATTCTGCCCTATGCTGGTTTTGATGGCAGCCAACAGGTTTTATGAAGTTGGAAACCTTCATAACATCTTGCACTAGAACATTTTAAAAGTTTTATGGTCTTACGAAGGTTTTATTAATTTGTTTCCAAAACCGTCTATAGAGTCCACTTCGTACACATTTCGACTTTAAAGATGCATAGTGGAGATTTGTATTCGAATGAAGAACAATAGTTAATATAAACAAATTGATCCTTTGATGCCTGTCGTGTTGCTCCAGGCTCTTGAGATAAACGGTTTTTGAATGGTAAATACAGTGGAAAATCTAATTGCTATTAAATTACCCCAACGGAACTGACTCTTAGCTCTGGGTCTTGAAATCTCTACTGAGCCCCTATGGCACGTCAAGCGCAAGGGATGAAAAATTAAATATTTATTAAAAGGGTGTTCCGATCAAATTTGGTCAAACAGTAATGTGTGTGGGTCGATCAAAGTTTTTATTAATAAGCCAAATTATTTTTCTTTTTCAAGAACAGGTAATAGAGAATACAGGAGACATATTCTGCTAAGCTTCCTTTTTACCGAATGGGAGTTGCTGGGTCATTCGTTGTCCACGTTATTCACCACAGAACGCCAGTTTGCCTTGAGCTGTTTATCACACAACAGCTTTTTGAGTCTTCTTAAGGTTCCCCCGATGGCCTTATATTGTTCGATTAGGCGGAGCTCTGGCATGTTGGGAGGGTTCTTGTCCTTGGGCACCACTTGAACGTTGTTGGCAGCATACCACTCCATGGCATTTTATCCGTAAGGGCAAGATGCCAAATCCGGCCAAAATAGAACGGAACAATTGTGTCGCTTCAGGAAAGGCAGTAGACGTTTTTGTAGGCACTCGCCAGATTAATCTCCTGGTTGACGGTTCCGGTCGCAATGTAAACGTTGCTCTTCAAGTCACAGATACAGATGGCCTGCCATACCAGATATTTCTTCGCGAACTTTGACAGCTTAATGTCTTTCTCTGTCCGGTTGCCGTATAAAATTCCTGTCCAGGAAACTGTTTAAAGTCTGTCTTGACGTAAGTTTTATCATCCTGTACCACGCAATCAAACTTCGTCAGCATAGTCGTGTACAACTTTCGCGATCGTGTTTTGGCCGACGTGTTTTGTTTATCGTCGCGATTTGGAGTCACCACTTTCTTGTAAGTCGACAGTCCAGCACGTTTTTTAGCTCTATCCACGGTTGAAGGCGCCACTCCTAGCTTCCTTGCGACATCTCGGACGGAGAGGTTGAGGTTCCGCTCGAAACAGCGAGCAACTCTGTTTGTCGTCGCTGTGGCCTCCGGCTTTCGATTCCCTCCCGACCCAGCTGTCCTGGCTGTCGACAAACGTTCGCCGAACACATTTAATACGTTGGTTACAGTAGATTTAGCCACATTCAACAATTTCGCCAACTTGGCGTGAGAGTAGTTTGGATTTTCCATGCACGTTCAACATTTTGATGCGTTGCTTCTCTTCCTTCGACGACTTTTGATAACTGAAGTGCATATCTCAAATCAAAGTGGAGGCATGATGCTACACGCACATATCTTCAAAATGAGGGGTGTGCAAAGTTTATTACACGATGAAAGGAAATGCGTCATGTTTAGGTCGATCAAGTTTTGATCGAAATACCCTTTATACAAAAACATTTGTTTCATTAAAAAACGGACTTAATAACTCGGGCACATAAGATAAATCAGCATTTAATCCCCAGAATCCCCAAAATAATGGTTTCTTTGAGTATTAAAAACCACAATTCTACTATGGTGCTTCAGAAGGAAAATTTTGATTCGTATGCATTCATTTTTTGTTTGCTTCTGTTTAGCATGAGACATGTAGGATTCATCCGGCATTGCAGAATTTATTTTGCTAAAAATAAACTTTAAGATCTGTCCATCAACAAATAAAGTTTAATTTAGTGCAGCTAAAACAACTATATCATTTATTGTTCCAAACCTCAACAGATTGGAATCAAATTTGAAATAGAAGCCTTTTTGCATGTACACACTAGAGGCTTTCAGAACACATGAGTGACTGTTTTGAAGATTAAAAAAATAAAACCCACAACGGCTGTAGTGTCGTAATCAACATAACCTCCCATCATTTAGTGAAAGTGTTTTTAATGACTTCCGGAACCGCAGGCGGCTCGTTTTGACATGTCACCGAAGAAGAATCCCGCTGTTATCGTTCTTTTTTTATACCGCATTCACCCCGCGAACCACAATTACACCAGAAATCAGAGCATTAAAAATGTTAAGTAGCAAAATGAAAAATTGGCCCGAGAGGATGTGCCACCACCAACCCACCCATCAGCCAGCAGGAAGCAAAAGCACTAAATCTGTTTTGAATAGTAAATGGAGCATGCCGAACCAAAGCCATAAAGTGGGTTTGCTCAACTTGATACATCATCCGCGTTTTGGAATGAAACAACATTAGCACAATTCAAATCGAAAGCAGTAGGAAAAAAAAATCCACCCTTCAATCTATTTGCTACGAAAAATGCCTACAAGGGTCCTCCCTCCCCCGGTGGTTTTCCCTTCTATTCTTCACAATTCTACAACCCAAATCACCGCAAATATGCTTTGCTTTCCTGCTTGGTGTAATTCAACCATTACACGGAACCGTCTGTCTGCTGGATGGGTTTGCTCTGAGGAAGATTAATAAAAAATCAACTTAGGGTGCGGAGATCATTTAAGCTAACCAAACAAACGACACAAGGAAGCTGTTGCCATTGTTGCTGGTGATGATGATCTTTGTGATGTAAGTGCTGAACAATACACTGTGTACCGCTTAACGATAGAGAACAGGTTAAGCGTTGAAAAAAAGAAAACGAATTATTGTTTATTTCTCTTGATTGAATGCGATAAGAGGACCTTTGGGAACAAATTGAAGAGCGTTAGGTCTCTATTGCCAGAAGGTTATGGGATTAACCATATCATCAATAGCAGGTGAAAATAACTTATGAGTACCTGATTTTGATCTTGATAACTGCAGATTAAAATCGATATTTTTAATAATTAGCACCAAATACAGATTTAGAGATTACAGTTCTCATCAAGCACACCATAAGTGTACTTTGGAAAATATACATACAATCATTTGTTTAATAGTACTTATTCATGTATCAGTTGTATTCCTCACAAAAACCGGCCAAAGTAACAGAGGGTTGATTTACGACTCTTTTAAAACACCGAATTCGATTACATTAGCGCTCTCCTATCCACCAAGATTGATCGAATAACACACATGTAATCTCACTCCTCCTGGTGCTCTCCTCCCCTCATCCCATAAACTCCCCATTTAGGGAGGTAATTTCGACTCAAGTACTTGCCACACACACACACACATCTCATTTGAATTCATGCCGATGGCACATTCAACATCCTCCTGTTCGTTCCATTCCGGATGCCATTTTCACGAAAGCATTCAACATTCTGCCCTCGATTGCTCCGAACAAGAATCCCTCCCTCGGTGCCGAGCACAGGCCAAACTCATCAGACTTCCGGTCAAAGGAAACATTTTTATATTCCTTCGCTCTCAGCAGCCACGCTTGGTCTTCTTGGGCACAACCGCTGCTGCGTCCAGTAGTGATTTTCTTGGTTCCTTTTCTATTCGACAACGATATCTTTTGCTCATTTCGGTAAGAGCCCCGCAGCGCCAGATCTCCATCAGAACGTATTGGATCGCATAAAAAAAATCCCTTCTTAGCGCACCCGATTCAACCGACCAACGTGAGTTCCAGCGAACACTCCCAGCATGAGAAATAGCTATAATTTAGTGTGTTAAACAATTTTCCGAGTAACGGAAACCCAAACTAAGGAAAATTCACTTGATTTATTTTTATTATATTTTAACGTAGTAGATACAATTTCTTATCCTCCCCAAATGCTGGCATGGTCCGTTGCAAGTTCTCATATTACATACCCATCGCCGATAGAGAAGAATCGCTTAGCATTATATCCACATATAACCCAAATCGTTCCACTCGGTGGGTGGCAACTATAGCGAACGTTCTGAACCGCTCAGAAAAGGTCTTCCTGCGTCACAATGCACAGTGGTTCACTTTTAGGATTAAAGTTGTATTGAGATTAAAATCGAAAAATGCCATTTAATAGTTGTTCCATAAAAACAAATCCAAAAAAAAGAAAACAAACTTTAAAAAAGTCTTTTATTATGAAACATTATGGCATAAATCTGCAACCAGACACCTGAATAGCTTAGGTTGTGGGGATGAGGATGCCAACTCCTTGACCCAATAAAAACGGTATTACTTCGGGGAGGGGACTATTGTGCTTGTTTAGCACCCACTATGTCTAACTACTTAAGGCGGTAGTAGTTAGATGGCCATTTTTGTTGAAGATCAAAGACGATCTGGTAGGCTGCTACTTATACCGCGTTCCAGATGTCCCGGTCCTGGCACACCCTCGGGACCAAATTGTCCGGAGTCGTGTCGTGGCCGCTTACGGCAATCATGCCGGATCTCACGCCGTCGAAGCGAGGACATGCGAAGAACAAATGTTCCGCAGTTTCCTCGACTCCCGCGCATTCGCTGCATGTGGAGGACTGTGCATGCCCATATTAGTGCAGGTATTGTCTAAAACAGCCATGGCCTGACAATATCTGCGTTAAGCGGAAGTTCACTTCAGCGTGTCGCCTACCCACCCGGTTAATTCCGGGATTAGTCGGTGGGTCCACCGACCTTTGGTGGAGTTGTTCCATTGCCTTTGCCACTTAACCATGGATGCGGCTCTAGTGGTCTTCCGAATTCCTCCTGTTCCACGTTGTTCGAAGCACTCTACGTCCTCTTTTATGACAATGCCTATTGGCATCATCGCCGTTAGGACGCAGACCGCGTTGCGGGATACCGTTCGGTGTGCACTATCCACTCTTAGGCACATAACCCTGTGCGTACTCTCTAGCTTACCTATGTAGCTCTTGGTACTTAAGGCGGTGATCCTTGCCGGCCCGCCGTACGTAAGTATAGACACCCAAGCAACACAGCTTGTATTAAACAAGTTGAAAGTACTGTTAAATGACAAAAACAGGTTATAAATTTAGGTGTTTAATACTTTATTTCATACTCTAATATGACGCAAAAAGTGCAAAAAGTGAAGCTTTATAAAACATAAAATGGAAAAAATTATCCTTCAAAAATATAATATCGCCAAGCGTGGGATTTGAACACAAGTCCTTGGCGTGATAGGTTTGTAGCTTCTTTGCTAAGCCAACTCAGATTGTTGAGAAGTAAACTCTGAGTATCTATGATATGCTTCCCGTTGGCAGTGAAACAACAATCTTCATCGTAATGAGACAAAATAACACGTTTTGCAAAACATGGTTGGTGTAATGTTATTTCAACGGTATATAGCACTGCCCATAAAATCTTGTCCTGTTTATGTATTATAAATGTATGAAACCATGTTTTTAAGAACCATAATAAAGTATTAATCAATTGCAGCAGTGAAAAAAGTATTTTTAGCTCGACCGTATGTCAGAATGATATATAGAATACGAGTTTCAAACCGCTTCAAACTTGACATGTTTTGCAATACGTTTATAATGCATCTATAATACAAGCAATTATAAATCATTCAAAAAAGATGTTTTGTGTGTTACTTGGGCAGGGCGACACTGGCCAGTAAATAACGCTTACTTCCTTTGCACCGCCGAGCTGTTCGACATCATGCGGGATAATGCCGATATAGCCATAGAGACTTGCTTGCAGGCGTAATGACTGATAAAGGACAGCTTGTCGTCGATCATGACCCGAAGATACCTCAAAGACCTCTTCGATTGGATTGTGCAGTTACCTGCACTGATCGTCGCATGTTGCTCCGATTTCCGATTATTCACCACCGTGACCTTAGTCTTATGGTAGGCTAGCTCCAATTGCCTGGAACTCATCCATCTCTCCACAATGCCCATAGAGTGCGAGGCCGTTAACTCGACCTCTTCGATGGATTCACCACATATCTCTAGAGTGATGTCATCCGCGAACCCGACTATCTTCACCCCGTTCGGGAACTCAAGTCGCAGTACCTCATCGTACATCGTGTTCTGACCTGCCTCTGTGTTGTATACCAGTATGCGATTCTGGATGTAACTTCCAAGAATCTTGTACAGGTACCCTGGAACCTGAAGGCGTTGAAGCGAGTCGGCGATAGCTACCCAATTGGCGCTATTGAACGCATTTCTCACGTCAAGGGTGACCACTGTCACCTCCTGCCGTCTTGGTGACGAACAGGATGACATCCACCGTCGACTTCCCTTCACGGAAACCAAACTGGTTATTAGACAGACCGCCTATACCCTCCGTGTATGTTGTCAATCCGTTGAGGATTACCCTCTGGTAGGCTGCTTGTTACCTGCTGTATCCAACAGACAACAGGCAGGTCTATATGGCGATGGATCTCCTAGTGGATTCCCTGTATTTGGTAACAACACAAGGGTCTGAATTTTTCAGGCGTCCGGGAAGACGCCCTTGTTCAGACACCTTTGCATCACCAATCTGAACATTTCGGGATCCTGCCAGGTTCGGAATACCATCCGGTCCTTGCGCTTTGTTCACCTTTAGCGATTTTGCTATCGCAATGAGTTCCTCGTTCGTCACCGTCGCCTCGTCGCCGGCCACTGTTGTGCCGTTGTCAATGCCCACGTGGTCACGGGTGTTCAGCGGAGCCGTCCACGCTTCCGTCGCTATGACAGCGTTAAGGTCTGGGATACTGGAACGCTGGTCATGGGACAAATCTACGACGGCGAGGGCCATGGACTCGGGTCGTGGTTCGAAATGAGTTCCCCAACGATCACCTGCAGCAGCGCTGGTGAATGCTCTGGTTTTGGCCATTACTACCCGGTAGGCGTCACCCCATGAATTCATATTGGCCTTCTGACACAGACCCTCGAAGCAGGCTCGCTTGCTGGCCTTTATCTCTCTCTTTAGTGCGGTCTTCGCGGTGACTAGCGCCCCTCTACGCTCGATTCTCTCAGCGTCCGACCGCGTTCTTTGCATCCTCCGTCTTGCTGGAGGCATGTTCTTCGAAGGTCGGCGATCGACTCCGTCCACCAATACACCGGCGATCTTCCATTCCTCGGTTTGACTTCCCTCGGCATGGTCGCATTGCACGCTCGTGTAAGTGTCATAACGAGTCGTTTGCCGCAAGGTTCTTGGGTTCCGCGTAAGTTTCGTTCCCTCTCAAGCGCCTCTTTAAATGTCTCTACGTCAAAGTAGGACGTCCTCCATCTGCGGGTGAAGGGAGTGCCTTGTATTGTGGGCGATACAATAACGAAACGCCAAGTGGTCGCTATGGGTGTAGCAATCATCCACCCTTCAAGCTAAGCAGCCCAGGACTGCTGAAGGTTACGTCGATTATCGATTCTGTTCTGGTTCTATGGTAGGTACTCTTGGTACCCACGTTGGCTGGGTCCACATTGAGCCTAGCCAAGGCCTTCAGAAGAATCTGGCCCCTAGGGTTGATAAAGCGGCTCCCCCACTCGAACGCTCAACCGTTGAAGTCCCCCGCTATTACCAACAGGTTTAGGCCAGTTAGCTCAGTTGTCATAGGATCGAGCATATTGGAAAACTGTTCAATCGACCATCTTGGCGGTGCGTAGCAGCTGCAGAAGTACACTCCATTCACTTTTACACTTGACCGTCGTCCATAATGCCGCCTTATTGGAACGGTCCGCAAACCAGTTACCGTTGCCGGCTGGGATGCGATATGGGTCGGAAATTATGGCAATATCCGATGCCGACCAGCGAACTGTCTAACACAGCAGTTGCTGGGTGGCCTCACAATGGTTCAGGTTTAGTTGGGTTACCTGAATTACGATTGGCTTGTTGGAATACCCTTAGCGGCTGGCACTTATCCCTCCGTCATGACGTGCTTATCGTCCTGTTTCCTGGCGCACATCAAGTATTTGAGGGCACTTTTGCAATCCCGCGCCTTGTGACTAGTGCTGCCCCACCCTATGTACATGTTGCTCCTATCTGGGCCTTTGCACTCCTAGGACATGTTCCCGCTCTCTAGGCATCTGAAGCATGGCTTCGGCGGCTGGTAAAGGCTAAGTGGGCATATAGACCATCCCACCTTTACCTTCACCACTTTTAACGCCGCGTCCGCGTCGAGTACCGCTACCCTCATGGTTGCCACCTGGGTTTCGAGTGGACCCTTCCTCAGACGTATGTCTGCCGCAGCAACCTCGACCTTGCACTGTTCCTTTAGTGCAGTGGAGATCTCGTTTGCCTCGGTGATCTCATCCAGGTTTTTACACTGGATCGTCACCTGCGAGATGAGGGCGCGCACCTTCACACCCTCACCTAAGGCCTGTCTTGGCAGGTCTCTGTACACCGGGCCCTTTACCGCTGTTGCCTTCTTCAGCTCTAGGAGCATCTCGCCGGTGCGGGTACGGCGTATACTCCGCACATTCGTGCCTAAGCCTGACAATTTAGCATCCCCGCTCAAGACCTCCGAGTACTTTAAAATCTCCGAGTACTAACATAAATCGCCGCTGTAAATGGTTCGGGGAATCTACGCCGCTGATTAAAGGTGACTTAGTTTACGTCGTCGATGGAAACCGGCGCAATGCATGGGTCAGAGGAGTTATCGAAGAGCCGATCGTGTCGAGTGATGGACGAATCCGGCAAGCGCTTGTCAGGACCAACCACGAAGTGGTCAGACGGGCAACCGCTAACCTGCCGATTCGGACAAGTCCAGGTTATCTCTGTACCACCGAGCATAGCGACAGTCCTGCAGGAGATACGGATATCAATAGCAACGGTAGCTGTCAGATGGCTGATGTCTGTCTCGGTTCAGTGGAATTGCGGATATTTAGCAAAGGTCATCGAGCTCTTTGACAACGTGTTCGTTAGTAGTGAGAATTGTAGCAGCTAAGAATTGAGTGCAATTCAATAAGCTTTTTCTACACGATCTTAAGTGCTAATATAAATTATCTATTTGATCATTTCTAAAACGTTAATATAAAGTAGCCTATCTAAAATCTAAACATTGTTTTTGCTTTCTTAAGGGGGATATACAGTTAAAACGAGATAAAAAATCATTTTTGAAAAAAAAATTTCAAGCGGAAGTTTTTACTCAAATCAATTGAAACTTTTTTACAATTATAAGTGTATCCATGAAGTATATAAAAAAAAAAAATTTTCAAATTTTTTTCAACTAAATGGCGACCATTAGAGTGCGTTGAAAACGTCGTTGTATTTTGCTTGTGCCGGCTCTCCTGGTCGCAGTTTTGATCTGAAACCTGCTAAGACAAAAACATCACATTAATTACATTTACAGTTTGTGGATGAATTGAAAAAAAAAGTAAAAAAAAAATATATTTGCACTTTTGGCGTAACTTTTTTGAAAAAATCCACATTTTTCGGCCATTTTCTTACATTTTTTCGTATATAATAATAAAATATTACGATAATTTTAAACTCATATAGAAGGTAATACTACAATAAAGAAATCCTATAAGTTTCAGCTTAATCGAAAAATTAGTTCTCGAGTTATCATCGACACAAACTCCGAAAATGGTGTTTTGAGAAAAACGCGTTGAAAGTTTTAAGCGTCCCTTTATACCTGCTGCGCGTGAAAAAGGCGAAAAGGCGCGAGAAACACTTGGAGTTTGAATTTTGAAAAACGGGTTTCAGGAGCGTATTCTAGGGGTAATTTACTAACTTTTAATGCAAAAAAAAAATTTTTGTTCGGTCATTCTAACTGTATATCCCCCCTTTAATACGAATTTACTGCCTAAATCTAGTAAGACACATTAATCCGATAATCGTTCGGTCTGGAAAGTCTCTCTCGCTACCTAAAGAGTGAAAAACTTCTTGTAAGTATTTATACATCTAATTAACATATAAAACTAATACTAAAATAAACAAAATATAGTTTTAAGTTGTCTAAACAAGACTGCTCTGGAAAAGTTTTAATTTATCCGAACAACGACCTTTAGGCCCATCATTTGAATGTTCTTTATACTCACCTCCAATTGCTTTATATATTTAAAGTCTTCGAATAAAATTAAAGAGGAAAAGCCTCAAAGTATACCAAAGGACTGATGGCGTACAATTATATTGTCTTTTTTTTCTATCTACTCATACTAGACCGCTCAAGGAAAGAGTAAATAAGCAATGAAATTCATTTATCCAGTTCTACTTCAAATTACGTGTCAATTTATCTGGGATTTAGACATGTTTGTAATCGTCCAGAGGTAATACGGGAAAAAAATCAAGACGACCAACGGCGAAACCAATTTTTTTCTCTGTCTGCAAAAGTATCTTAGTTTTTTTCGGTATTCTTTGCCCGAACATTGTTTGGATTGCTGTCAAGCAGGTTGAAATCCAATGTGCTTTATTTCAATTACCAGATTACATTGAACTTCCCATCCACAGCCAATAGAACGAACGACAAAGGTAAAATCCCCCTCAAAATGGCAGTAGAGAGTTTGTTTTCAGTTTGTCAGGTAATCGGGTGGTAATAAGACACACAATAGATTGGTATTCGTTTTAGGTGGAACATGAAGAAATATCATTGCTATGGTGAATACGTTGATGACCATATACTTGTACTACACATCAATCAAAATAATTTAAATTCATTTAGTGGTAGTAAGGTTCGATAAGCTAACCCGTTTTATTATCGCAATCATACGAAAAAAAAACAGTTTTGCATTAAGAAAGTGGTTGCCAATTCCAAAACCGATTTGAACATTTCCTCGCCCTACCCCCAGCTATTCAATCACCATTGAACGCCAGCCCACGCAAATTGTTTCCATTTATCCATCCAAATTGCCCTAATAACATTCTCAGTCATAAAACGGCCCAATGCCGAACCCGAAAAAGCATTCACCCTCCCCTGACCGTTTCCGGCAGGACTTCTGATTAAGTATTTCCATTTACCGTATAACATTTCTCCATTCGTCGGAAAAGAGGAAAACATCTCAGCCTCATAAATAGCGAAACCAGCACCGACAAATGGGGGAGGGGTCCAAACCCACCGTATCGCCACCCCGACCACCCAGCCCAGAGCTTAACCGAATGCAGCCAGCCAGCCAGCCAAGCACCCGTTGCAAAATTCAATAACAAACGGCAAAAAATATCCACAAAATTTATTGGCCTCCCACTCTTCGCCGGGAACGGAGTCGGAAATGGAGAATCGCATGGCAAAAAGCGGGTGAAATCCATAAGTAAACAAGAAAGCCAGCAAATGCGAGTCCCACTCAGATAAATTACAATCATTTATAACGCTGAATTGGGTTTATTTTGTTTCTTCTTTTTTTTTCGCCCGACTCCAATGGATACAAAGCTTGCTTGAAGCATATAAGCCTTCAAGATCTAGATGTGAAAATGGAGGTGGGAGGAAATCTCGTAACAAAGCGACGCACATCTATTTATTTTCGGTTGGAAGAAGCTAAGAGAAACATTTTCCATTCCCACACTACACATCCAGCGAAATGGGAAAACCAACGTCAAACAATCAGTTTTCTCATTTTTCTTTCGACTTTTCCAACACAGCAGGGAAAGCCTTCGCTATTTATTCCATTAGGCTGCCCCTCCCCCCACCTCCCCAGCACAGACGATTGTTCTGTTCCGAAACGGAGCCAGAAATAAGATTCATGCATCGTCGCTAAATTTCCTCAATGATTCTCGATTGCTTTGGAAGAATAAGATTCCTCCGTTGCTAAGCCAGCTGGCTTACGACTTCCATGCTGTCCAATGAATGGCTGAACTTGGAATGTGGAGATAATGGAGCCCTAACAATGATAAATGGTGGACTGCGTGGTCTATACTGATTCTGAACTGTCATGTAGGGTGAGATAGGTGCATGTGTTAGTGGATAGCGACGAAGGAGGCGTGGTTTGCGATAATGCTGATGTAGTTGTGAGTTTCGGAGCTTTCCTTGGAGGGGAGGATGGTGCATCGAGCTTATGCATACTTTCAGGCGAATGAATGCTTTTTCGAAACGTTTCAGATTCCACATAAGCTTTCAACGAGTTGAAATATGTTCAAAGTTCGAAAGCTGATGAAATGCAGAAAGTTTTGCATGAGAATGCTGCTCAACAGGGGTGGTAAAGGGACTGTATTGTGATATTTTTGCTTGATAGTTGAGAACATTTTTATTTTTCTAGCCACAGTACGTACCGAAAGATTTGGTCTCTTCTTCAATATTTGCTACACCTTCGCGTCCTTCTGGTGGTTCCTGAGATCCGTTTTTGTCCCGCTCCCAGCCTTCCTGGCTGTTGTCAAACGTGTATCGAAATATTTGGACAGTACTGGCAGGAAAACCAAGCTTTTTGGCTTTTTGGAAAACCAAGTTTTCTTACTGACTGATCCGGATTTTCATTGCGACCGCACACAATTGCTTTTCTCACTTGCTCTTCATTCGACGCCATCTTGTGGTATCGCCAAAAATTGTCACGACGTTAATCAGTTTGTGAAATATTTCACGCGTTGATATGGTTTTTCCAGAGAAACACGTATTTAAGGGTGACCAGATTTTGTCGCAAACAAGCCTTATTCCAATATCTTCTAAAGACTAAGTCATGCACTTGAATCTAGAATTTTAAACTTTGCGGTACTAACATAGTTTTAATCACAACATTTATTTCTTTAATCGGCTTTAACTTAGTCAAATATGAACTGATTTCAAATGACCAACCAATATTCTATGACGTAAGACTCTCTGGAAGCACCTGACCTGTCGTGACCTGACCTATAGTGGATATAGATGTTAGCAACCTGGCATTTCCAGGAGATTAACGTTTAAGGGGTCATTCAAAAATGACGTCCACTCTTTAGGGAGGGGGGGAGAGGTATCAAATTTGTGAGAATATGTGACAGGGGAGGGAGGGGGGTTATAAAAATGTGACATCCAACAATTTTGCATTAGGTAATCTAAATTTATCAGCTTTAATACGAAAACAAAGGCGTCGAAAAGTTTGAATGTACGGTTAATGAAAATAAACACGCTAAGAAAACACTACCCAGCGGAGCAGTTAAGTGTGGGAAGCCAATTTTGGGTATAATCATGTTTATTTACCGATGGGTTCAAGTTACTTACTTGTGGGTAAAATTTCACCCAAAAGTTAGTAACTTGTACCCAACGGTGGGTACACATGATTATACCCAAAATTGGCTTCCCGCGCTTAACTGCTCCGGTGGGTACTTTTTTCTTAGCGTGCACACTTTACTTAGTTGTGTGAATGCAAAAAATTGTTTACTGTTGTCATACATGTTCTTATCGTCAATGAGCACTTCGTCGAAGTTTGGTTTTGTTGAAAATCCTATTGTGTTCATTTTGGTGGTGTGGAATTTTTCATTTTTTGTCGATGTATTTTGTCGTGCATACTCGCTGCGCAATTAACAAGCCAACCATGGTGTGTGAATACTGGCGAGATATAAATAACGAATCCTATTGTGAAGAACTTCTCAAATCGAAAATCAGCACCTTGAAAACGGAAGCTTCGAAACCGAAAGGTACACTGAAGGTTTTTTTTAAGCCAGCAGCCCTTCTGTTGCGAATGGAGAGATTGTTAAAAATGTTCCAAAAATACCACCGGATGAAGGAACTCCAGCCTTTCAATTCTTCACAAGTTCCTTTGGATCAGGACAAAAAAGTTCCCTCTAATTTTGCATGACCTAAATAGTATGCAATTTCCAAAGAATTGGATATTATTAATTCCAAGATTTCTGCTGATTAGAGAGTGAAATGACATGCTTTCTGCTATACAGAAAAAGACGCTGTCTAACCTGATCAACTGTAGGAAATCGCTAAATATGGCCCTAGAGAAGAAGAAATCAAATCAGCAAACTCAAAAGACAAGCAGATTGAACCGAAAAAAGATTCTTAAGGAAGAATTTGAAACAAACGCTCATCTTACCAAGCGGCTCAAGATGCGGCCTGATAAAGGACGACCTCCGATGGAGAGTAACCAAGCATAGTTGCTGAAGACGTTGGTCGATCTGGGTCAGCATGGAGCGTCAGCTGGGCAAAATGGTGACGTTATGAATTTGGAGTAACATGAAAATCTTTTATAGCAACAACAGCATTATTAAAAATAAATATGTACGCGAACAAACTTTTCAGTTTTCATATTCCATTTTATAAAGTAACAAAAATATCATAGATCTTGAAATCTTGATTATATAGAATATGGGACAGTGCTTTAGGATGGGGGAGAGTGCGGTCAGGAAGAACCAGATACTTTAAAAAAAAGTGTATAATTAAGGAATCGAACAAGCAAAAAACTCACCGCTTTCAAATTGTATGGTTCTAAAAATAAAATTTTGCAATCAACAGTTATTTATGTTGGACATGAAAAAATTATGTATATTCCGTATAATTTCTTCATATCTCGAGAATGGGTAAACATCCAATATCGATATATCAAAAATTTTACAAATCATAGTTGGTTTGATTTTTTTCGCGATACAAACGATGTTTTTCTGGTTGTTCCGAACAATTTTCCTTAACCGTGAAATAATGTTGTGTAAAATATCTTTCCAGCCCTTATTTATATATTGATATGAAAATTTCAAGCACTTTTTACAACTCAATTTATGTTTTACAAAGATGCTTAAAAAGTACATGTTCGTTGAAAATTGTGTAGTTATAGGAAATGGAGACTTTGTGTAATCTTCGGATCCATTCGTTGCAGTTCAAAACCGAACCACTCGAGCCAATCGATCCTGCTCTAATTCTATAGAGTCGCATAGTGTGGCTAGTCCACTGTATGTGCTATACAACGCACCAGATGCGGAACAATAGAATACAAGCGGTGGTGGTCGATTGGTGGATTGGTATTGTTCGGTTTTCAACTGCAACGAGTATATTTGGTCATATCTCCATGAAGGATTATCCAATCATAATGAAATTTTGACCAGTTATTTGAGGGTTTTGGCGCTAACAAAACTAAAATCGGTACAAAAATAGCTCAGTATGTAATCGGAGACTAAACTGTTTGATTACTATTATAATAGGCCGCCAAGTACTGTTTTGTTCATATCCTCGTAACGAAATGTCCGAATGAGAAAAAAAATCAATAGCGTTCTATGGGAATGTTGTAGCTTTCATTTGCCGTCAACAGAACTGAAATCGGTTCAAAAATGGCTGAGAAACCGATGTGACATTATTTGTAACGCACACACACATACACATACAGACATGTGCTCAGTTTGTTGAGCTGAGTCGAATGGTATATGACACTCGGCCCTCTGGGCCTCGGATAAAAATTCGAGTTTTCAAGCGATTTTAATACCCTTCTTTTGGTGTAAGAAGGGTAAAAACTGAATATGAAAACAAATGCTATACTTTTTAGAAGCCAAATAATACTAAATTAAGAAACATAGTTGATAGTATGAAAGTGTTTAAACGAAAATGTTTATTTAAACTATATGGTATGGGCTCAATGTTTCCCCGCTGATCAAAGTCATCCCGTTTTTCGGTACTGCAGTTTCGTATTATTGAGAATATATGTTAATCATATCTTAAAGTTTGATTCAGTGTTTTGAAATATTGTGTCCGTATCCAAGAGATTTTCATGGAGTACATGCTATGATAATATCCGGCAAGACGAGATGGCTCGTATCCGATTTTAAGACCAGGCATTTGATAAGTGTGTGAGAAAGCTAGAAGGGAAGCGAATCAGAGCGAGAAGTTGCAGTTATCTTATACTATTCAAAGATTTTATCCGTCTCTATGAGCATGAGCAACATAAAGAGCATGATGGCATATTGACCGCCCAAAGTTGTTACTCCGGTACTGCCAGATCAGGTGTTTCTTCACAGAGAACTAACAGCTCTTTGGGACTAGCATACATCCTCAATGTGTAAAAACTGGTAATCTCAAACTAAGGCAATACCGGCACCGGTCTCACCCGAACGGAGGTCAAATGAGGAAAGAGTAGGAATATGTTGACGTGATACTCACTGTATTGGAAGCCGAGACCACCTCTGCACTTTCACGAGAAATCACTGAGATGTTGGATAACAAGATTGAGTGGCAGCAGGGTCGTTTTCATAAACGATTAGCTGAATTCACGCTTCGTTCAGTAAAATATTTAAATGCTAGTACCGATTCCTGATTTGAACCGATTTATACCAACAGTATATTATTGGGGCCACTCACTAAGGGTTATGATGGTTTTTCATTGGAAAAACAACGTGATTTTTATATGCCGGAAATCCGATTTGAACCAATAGTTAAACCAATAATAAGGATGCTATTGTAGCCAATCAGAAAGTCACAAAAACAAGGTCAATTTTATTAACACTTGAGAGATACATTGTTGTTGTATTTCTGTGCTCACTCGATCACTCATATTAACGAATTGTAGATAACCGGACCAATAAAGCATCGATATAACCTTTCACAGCCGATGATCGAATCAAACTCTACTGTATCCTACAATCTATTTCACTTCTGAAACTTATATCTGCATCAAGATTATCCAGGTTGTATATCCTTTTAAATTATATCTGCATCAATAAAGTTGTAGCTTCTTAAGAACAATCTATGCCAATCTATTTAAAATAGCGAGTGAGGGATTTGATCAAAATAAGAGTCCGTCGTAGATGCATTTCGTTCCTTCTGGAAACTTTATGCTTCGATTGATGCCCATGCTCATCGGTTTAATGTCAACCGAAGCATGAACCTAGGAGAAAGTTACTATCAATGTCGATGTTCATTACTTCTCATTTTAAATATGGTTTCGAAAAAGTAGCTATGCTGGTGAATTTAGTGCGCATTGTGTGAATTGCGCAACGGTTTTTTTTTAAATTATTAGCAGTTTAGAGCAGTGCTTTGATTGTAAATTAGTATTGCCATAAATGGCATTCAAAAGCTTGTCATAAGTAAGTATAACAATTTCCAACATTTAATCACATGCAAAATAAACTAAACTAATGTTTTCTATGCAGCTGCAATAACCACGAAAAGAAAGTTATGCAAAATGTGTAATTCAATGATACCTCGTTTTGGTTTTATACTACTTAGATACACATGATTGCTGCATACACCGTGTTTTGACAGATCGCGTTTCACTTGGATCATATCAGAAAAATCGGTTCAAAATTCAAAACGCAGCTGCACCAGTGTATCTGAACAAGTTTTTAAAATATTAAGGAGTAGCAGATTGAACACATATGGATTTCTTTTCGTCATTGGGGAATAAAATTTCCTAAATTATTTGCTAACTATTCGTGTATTAAGAATGCAAGTAGCCACAATTTAGCAAAAAAATCACAGCTTGCTTACATTTTTGACTTAAGTTGTTTTAAAAGGATTTTCTTTATTTTTCTGTTTAGATAATATCCGATGAAATATTTATACACAGAGAAGAATTTGACAGTCAATTTTACCATTATTGGGACTTAGGATGCCTATGGTATTATTGTAGTTTTGAATCGACTATGATCATGGAGAAATCGACCATTAAAGAGGTTGATTCTTCATTAATGTCGGAAAAGTCCTTGATACCATGGCCGTACTCAAAAATGCCATGAACGTGATGAATTCGACCATTTTCATGGTTATTGCAATCATTAAATAGACATGTTGACCATGGGCGAGATGGTCGCGGAAGAAAAGTATTGCAGTACAAACTGTAAACAAACTCGATGGTTATCCTATACAAAAAATCCAGCATGCCTGATAAATGAATATTTCGACACATTACAGTACCCGTTAAATTTTGGCATGGTTCCTATTTAATGTGGTTCGATTTGAAAACATGGGAAAAAACATTTCTCATTCCAGAACAAGTCTAGAATTGTTCATTCTAGGCCATGTAATTCTCTCTCTCTCTCTATCTCTCTATCTCTATCTCTATTTGAAATCCTGGCTACGCCCATGCCCTGAGCAGCTAACGGCCGTCCGACGAAGATAACGACGAAGAAGAAGAAGTAAAATACTCCTAGTGAAACGTTAAAGTTGATTATGGAAACACGTTTTCCTGGATCATAGATGGATCACTTGAAAGTGAAAGAAGTTCTATAAGGACATCTCAAACAAAAATCACCGCAAATGACTTGGCTGATAAAATCTCTAAGAAAGCCAGGGTAGAAAATGCGTTGAGATCTTTTCAGCCTTACAAGTCTGCAGGAACGGATGGGATATTTCCAGCATTACTTCAAAATGGCGAAGCAGTGTTGATCTCGCCATTAATTGAGATTTTAAACGCACGTTTAAGACTCAACCATATTCCAACTTCATGGACACAAGTAAAAGCTATCTTCATACCTAAAGTAGGAAAGCGAGACAAGGCGCATCCTAAATCATATAGACCCATTAGCCTTTCATCAGTCCTATTAAAGACTATGGAAAAAGTGTTGAATAATTATATCGATTCAAATTACATGAACAAGCATCCACTATCTGAGTTCCAGCTTCTATCTGAGTAGACGATCTTCTAAGAAGCTTAAAGGAAAAAGGTTTCGAGGTTGTAGGTTTTGCAGACGATATAGTCATTATATTGAGGGGAAAATTTTACATCATTTCAGAGAGAATGCAATGTGCCCTAAAATTTACCTAGTCTTGGTCAAGGAGGGTCCATCAAAAGTAGTAATTGTACCTTTCACTAGGAAAAGGAAGTTAAGTCGTTTCAACTATGAGGACTAAAGATTCATCTTAGTGAGCAGGTTAAATACTTAGGAGTGATACTGGATGCCAAACTGAACTGGAGTGTGGGATCGGTAAGGCAACCAGTGGTTTCTGGATATGCTCAAAACATTTGGCAGAAAATGGGGTCTAAGAACAAAAATGATAATGTGGATTTTTACATCCATAATACTTTCAAAAGTAACGTATGCTTCTCTTGTGTGGTGGCTACTGCATAGAAAAAGCTTACAAAACTTCAACGGCTAGTATCCATTGCTACAACGGGAGCGATGCGCAGCACTCCATCAAATGCGTTGAATGCAATTCTAAATCTGCTGCCTTTGCACGAATACGTGCAACTAGAAGCGGAAAAGAGTTTCCTTAGACTTAAACGTTTGAAAACTTTCATTTCTGGTGACTTAGTCGGTCCCCTGAGCATTTCACAAAGCTTTCAAAATGGATCAGAGATGTTTATGAATGGAAACTGGATGAAACCTGTGGAAAACCATGACATCCCTTACAAGATATGTGAAACGTCACGTATAGATTGGGAAGTCGGAGGTCCCACTGTTCGTCATGGCTCTATAAAATTCTTCACAGATGGCTCAAAAATTGGAACAAAAACGGGAGCAGGAATCTTCGGCCCTGGGGTAGAAATGTCAGTGGCGATGGGAAACTATCCAACGGTTTTCCAAGCGGAGATCTTTGCTATAATAAAATGTGTTGACGTTTGTCTGAAGAGAAAATATAGATTTGCAAATATTTTTTTTTTACAGATAGCCAAGCGTCACACGTAATTATAAGTGTACATTTAAACTTGTCTTGGAATGCATTTTTTCACAGCGAAAGGTGTGCCAAGAGAACTCGGTAATTTTTTTCTGGGTTCCGGGCCACTGTGGTATTGAAGATAATGAGAGGGCAGACTTGCAACAAGGTTCAAATGCACAGTCTATGGCCCAGAACCATTCTGCGGTATATTATACTGTACCATAAAAATGGAACTGAAATCTTGGGAAGAACAAAGAGTGATGACCAATTGATTGGTCACCACAAAGTGTGTTCAATCAAAAAGGTATATAATTCCTAATGTTACAATCTGTAAAAAGCTGTTGGAGCTCAATTAGAGAGCCATTTGTACACATACTGGCATAGAAACTAAATTTTGCCTGATTAGATATCATTTGTAAACATTGGCCAGGTCCAGAATGATATCTGTAGTTTCTGTGGACGACGAAACATACGTACTAGAAGACTTTAAACAGCTTCCTGGTCTAGCTTTTTCACCGCAATGCAAAATAACGCCGTTATCCAGCATTTCCGGACAAAAAAGGTGTCTAAATTACCGAAGAAATATTTGATTTGGCTGGCCACATGTACACATAAAGAAATAATCAATTTTAACAAGCCCGAAACTTTATCTTCGTTTAACTCCAACCCAAAGGAGGCTTAAACAACGAAATTGTTTGCAATCTCTCATGCGCCATACAACAATGTTTGAAATCTTTCAAACAAAAGGCTAGATTCAGGCGTTATCTGGCTATAATTTACATGAAATATACCATCATTTTCTGTCAAATCGCAGAAAGTTCAATGTTTCTTTTTATCTGTGTAGTTGTGGTCGAACATCTAAAAATTTCGTGTTCACCGGCCCTACCAAAAGGATGTGTACGAGAAAGAATGTCTGCAAAAATGTTGCTACCGTTTATCATAAGCCACTGGAGAGTCAGATCTGTTTTGGCCTGATTTGACCTCTTACCACTGGAATGGTATAAGGCACAAGAGGTCAAATACGTTCCTAAAACAGCCAATCCATCAAACTGTCCAGAACTTTGCCCAACAGAGAAGTACTGGGCTCTAGTTAAGCGGCAAATCTTCAATTCTAAGAGGAAAGCCCGAAATTCCCCGTCGAATGCTTTAAGTCGGTCAATATTTTGTGAAGTTAGAGCACTCCAAAGTTGACCACTTGGCCTATCCTAGTTATTTCCCGCCCCTGTATATGCCACACAGCGATACTGATGCAATAATGGTACTTTCAATTAATAACTGTGGAAGTGCATTTAAAACACTCAGTTGAGATTCAACTTGAGAGCAACAATAAGCTAACTGTGAAAACAATAAGCACGAGATGCTAGAAAAAACGAAGAAGAGGAGGAAGTAAATTCAATTGCAAAATGCACATTTTCCTCGAAAAATAGAGGACTAAATCCATAAGATATTCATCTTGTGTCGCGGAAATAATTTTTGAAAACACGTGTGCGTTTCAAGGCGAAATTACCTGGACATGTAGAAAATCATGCCGGCGTCAGTGGTGTCAGTGGTAAACGTGACTGCCACGTTGCATCCCAGTGGATCTGGGTTCAATCCCAGTCGACGTCGGTGGTTTTTCTGAGGTGAAAAAATCTTGTCACGTCTTCCTTCGGAAGGGAAGTAAAGCCGTTGGTCCCTGCTCATAGTCGCGAATCGTTAGTTAGGGTCCAGGAGGTGGAGTCGTCTCCATGGCGTCGGTGATTGTCACCATGTGAGGAAATAGGAAATAGGGGAAATATATATATGAAGAAAAATATTTTCGGTATTTTTTTATTTGAATGGAACTTTGCATACGGGTTTGGCTACGGGTTTGGAAATACGCGTATCTGTCATGATAAGCAGAGGTAGTTGGAATTAAATGGAAAATACTAATTTTTCTTCTGATTTCTAGTTATAGATTTTTGTGACTCAAGCGTCAGTTTTAAAAAGGGCGTAAGCGTTTTGAGTAGCACTTCAATTAATAATTTGTAGCTCGAAAACCTTTGGTTGTACAAAAAAAACTGTCTAAGTACAAGTTAACAATAACTCAAAAAACGATTTTTTTATTTTATTTTTTATTTATTGACTGTAAAAATTTGATAACGAAATTATTACGCAAATTTTAGTGGAGACTCCAGGATGGAAAAATGTCAGGGAAAAAAGTTTTGGAACATCAACTTTCGGTGTATTGCTCAAAATTTTAATATTTGCGGGTATAAACGTATTCTAATTATATTATCTGATTTTTGAAAGAGCATATGTTCTCGAGATATTTACGATTTAATTTATCATACTCAAATAATTTTCGAAAATACGACCTTTTCATAAGTTTTTCTAGATTCTCCAACAACAAGAGTTGCACTTGATATTATTCTTTCCTTGTATTCTCCCATACGCGGGGTAACGACGTTGTTTTGAGAAGGAAATAATTTCTCATCACCATGAGGCTCTAGGAGTAGACAGCATTTTTTTGCTAGAACAAAGTTGTTAAGAGAAAATATTGATAGTACCGTTAGCGCACGGCAGGCTGTGAAAATTGAATAGAAGTAGTTTGAAATTGAGCGGAGGGCATTGTGAGGTAGTATTTCGAAACAGGAAACACAAAGGGGATGTAGGGGATTTGGGGGTACAAGTAGACAGTTCGTTAGAACTATTAAAAAAGCTATCGGTAGTATATGAGCACGATCAAGTGCACAAACTTCTTGTGCACTCGATCATGCCTTGACCTACCCCGCATGGGGATGCTTGGCAAAAGTTTGTGTTTCCTGTTGCGAAATACTGCCTCACAATGCCCTCCGCTCAATTTCAAACTACTTCTATTCAATTTTCACAGCCTGCCGTGCGCTAACGGTACTATCAATATTTTCTCTTAGCAACTTTGTTCTAGCAAAAAAATGCTGTCTACTCCTAGAGCCTCATGGTGATGAGAAATTATTTCCTTCTCAAAACAACATCAACAAGAGTTGGTTTTTCGAAATGTATAATAAATTATACGCTGCTCTCTTTTTCACCGCAAGATCATTGAATGAACGATTCAAACAAAACAGATTATAAACTATTGAGGATGCAAAGCGTTACTGTTCGTCTTGCTCTCACAAGCACAACATACGCACAACATAAAAACCAGGAAAAGATATTTTGCAAACCGAAAAGTTAGAAAAATTTGTCACCCATGATTATATCAAAACCGAACAATCCTCGTTTTTAAGACACACGAAAAAATAGAAATAAATTGTCAGTTTTTTCCGAATTTTTTTTTTCAGTGTATTTTTTTTAACAACATTCACACATAGGGCCACAACTTGTTCTTAGACAGTTTTTTGTACAACCAAAGGTTTTCGAGCTACAAATTGTTAAATGAAGTGCTGTTCAAAATGCTTACGCCCTTTTTAAAATCTCTTGACTCTTGACGCTCCAGTTCAAAAAAATTTGGCAACAGTGGAAAAAACTTACTTTCGTGGGTAAAACGTGTGTACAAATGTTCAATTAAATCGGAGACTTTCGATGTTGGTCGGTAGGTCATTTCGGCTGGAAACGCTCAATAGAGAAACATATCATACATACATACATACATACAAAATGTATAATTTGCGCAGATACAATTACAAGTCACACTTAGGACACTCATTTTATTCGAAAAAAACACATAAAACTGACCGCAATATAACTTCAACCACAGAGAACAGACATCCAAGCTGGAGTGCCCTCAGTGTGTAAATTTCGGCAACTGCCATTTTAAAATTACAGCTCGTTTCCGTTAGTTTTGGTGAATGATATGTTGATGGCGCCACTTGCCCGCTTCGAGATTTGATAGTCTGTCAATTTTAGTTTGGTGAAATCTAGACTAGGAGGCGTTGTTTTTTCCAACGGTTTGCTTTCAAAAAGTTACTGTGTTTGTAGTTGATTGCATATAAATATCTTTCTTGAATGCTGGAAGTTAACATGACCTCAACACAACTTAGCTGCACCGCGCATCTTATTTGATAGAATTCAAAAGATACCGCCGCCATACACTGAAAGATAATTTTAGTTCATATTACAAAATCAAAGGTAATACTCACAAATCCATTCGGAATGAATGTTTCATACAATATACGAGACATTTGTTCTATGTACACAATCCATGTTTACGAAACGCGTGAAAGCTATTTTACGAAAATAAATTATCAGTGTATTGTGTATGGGCAAGTTTCGTGCAAAAATGTTAAATGGGATTTATACATATTAAGAGAATCGTGTTTGACTGTGATAATTCAGTGAAACACCGTGATACCGGTTGTTTCACAATAACCTCATAAAAAGTAACCCTATCAAGATGTTGATAACACACCTACTATGGAAGGAGGGGAAGAAAGAGGTGACTTCGGAGATACTAAAGTTGAATTTTCAGTCGACGATTTGAAGTTCACAAAAAAGAAAAAAAGAGTATTTTCCTCTTTTAGGAATTTATAACCCTACATAGTCTCGGTAATTCATAAATTCGGTTAAATTTAGCGACGTTTGTGACTTTTTTTTTCAAACACCCCATATGTGGTAGTAATTTAAGCATCGAAGACTTAAATAAAGACACCTTTGTCAAACAGAAAAAAAAACGCTATTCTTACCCATCAGCTCTCTATCCCACACCGGTAATTTATTCGATCGCTTTATGATGTTTGACCCCTGTCTGTGTAGATCGTTTAAATTTGTTTCGAAACAATCCAATAATCGTTGATGAAAGTGAACCCAACCTTCTCGATGTGAAACGAAAGAAACTCCACCAGGCTATTAGCATTTACTAAATTACCATCGCTGACTGCCGGCCACCAAACACAATCGCATAGCTATGATACATATTCATATCCAAGCGTCGCGCTCTTCTCATTCAAGGTTATCGGTATTTTCGGCCTTCCATCCCACTCCACCCGCAGGCGCTAGAACCGAGTTTGCGACCCGTTACTGACTCGAACCGGAGTTCTAAAAATAGACACTGGCTGGTCAGAAGATTTTATGCAAAATATTCTATACACAACACTCCCTCCCGCACATACCTATGTATTGGGTTGGGTTGATTCTTGAGAATTTTATCCACGTTCAGTTCTATTGATGTCAGCCAGCAGCAGCACACATGAAACGGTGGTGAACGGAGAGGATGATTTCGCAAAGCTTTGCATGCCTGTGTTCGTTGGGTTCGAGCATCTGATCGCGGATTCTCAGAGTAGGTTTTGCTCTCTTGGCTTTAGTTGGGATAGCTGCGAGCGAACAGCATCAGACTGTTATGGGATGTATCGCGAATCGATCTCTACGAACGAAATAAGAGTGTTCTTTGGTCGTGCTGGACAGTGAATATAACGTGCTAGCGATCACATATACATGGAGGTGCTGGAGTCATGGGCTACTCAGTTCGAAGGATAGGGATGTACGCTAGGGTCCCGATAAAAGTTTTTTTTTTCGTAGGACTACGTTTCTCTTTTCTATACAGGGTGTCATTACGCAAAATTGAACGGTTTTTGAAAGCTAATAACTCTTGATCAACTGAAAAGAATGGCTTCATTATGGTGTATGAATGAAGCCATTCTTTTCAGTTGATCAACAGAAAAAAGTACAAATTTATTAATATAAAATTTCAATTAAGTGATAAATAGCACTCCAATTTAGTGATAAATAGCACATAAGTAGTTCAATTTTTCCATTCAAAATTACCTTAAGTTTTTTCCATGCAAATTTGCATATAAATATGTGGTTTTCCTTTCAGAAGTTAAAAAAAACAGCTATCCGGAGCTAATATAGCACATTATGGTGTCCTGCTACCCAAATAAACCGGAAATATAAATTAATGACTAGCGCGTATCATAATCACTGCCCTTTTCAGAACGACCAATTAAATTTTACAATAAAGGACCATGAGTTGAGAGGGAAATGTTCGTGATTTAACCTAAGCAACCATTGCATATTCTCAAAAACAGAACATTTTAGATTATTTGAGGCATTCAGTCGAGAGTGGTAAATTCAACCGAGATTTTTCATTAGAGCAGAAATGAAAAACATAAGCAAGGGCTTTTTCCGCAAATTTTCTCAATGATAAACTAACTTATTTTGGAGAAAGAGAGTCCACCAATCCGATAGAATCGGTGGCTCACATGGGTACACTTTTTTCTCGAGATATTCATGGGAAGACTCATTTTTTACGTTCATCAGTGAGATCCTAATTAAAAATCTTTGTCGAATTGTATGTTTGTCATTTAATGCATTAGAATGGTCAGGATAAAGCTGCATATAAGATGACTGAAGAGATGACAGAGAGACGACTTTCAGTCGAACCTGATGGGGAGGAGGGAGGTTGGTTTGTGCTACAATATTTATAAATTAGATTATACTATTATTCCAATACACCAACGCGGTCTTACAAGAACATTGCGGTTACATCCCTGTTATTATCCACCTCTTTTTTTTTTTTTTTTGACGTAGACTACATCTCACAGCAAGGGTAGGGTGTCAATTGAGAACTTAATAATTGCTCGATAGATCTTCAAGATGCTGAAATCAATTGGTTGAAAATTTTCCTGCGTATCAATTCAACTATCCAAAATTATCCGTTAACAATTTTAAACTATTGAAAATAGCGAAAATGAAAAATGATGTCTTATAATTTTGTTTGGTTGGCTAAATTTACAAAATGCACAGAACTTTCCTATCACAGATTTCAAATGTGAGCAAGGGAGTTCACAAATGCAGAAGTGAACGATATAAAACGGGTAAACTTCGCTATTTTTAGCTGGGCGGTGCAACGAGCCAGTATGTATTGGCAGCTGGTGATGACACGTTCCATACAATCGGCAACCAACAATTGTGCAGGTAGCTGATTGCTCTGCAGGCTGTTACTAGCAAGCCGTGACAACTCGATCGTTTCTTGATTAATCTATTTTTGAGATTTTTGCTCTTAGCAACTAGGGGTTTTACTACTGCCATTTCATCTATTAAGTATTTAAAGCACTACTAATAAAAGATGAATATGTATTTGCGTGGGTATTTATCAATCAGTGATGGAACATTTTAAAGAATGTTTTGTTTCGGCAAGTATAATGAAACTTCCTATTACAAACAATGTGTTGATTTTCGAACATGATATTCCATTCCATTCCATTCCATTCTCTGAACATTCAAAATAGTACTGTTATGAATAATTATTCTGTTCTATGCTAACTATTCGCGTTGGATAGAGTTTTACTTCTAGGAAGAAATAAGTTTTGAGAAACTGTAAAATTAAGAATAAAAGCAATGCTTATCGTTTTGATGCAAACCGTATGCGCAAATTTGGAAAGGGGCTTAAGATCTAACACACGAAAATCTTCCAAAATGACCAGGTACCGATGCCAAGCGAGCTCGTGTTAATCGGGTGAAACTGGAAGCAGCCAGAGGTTAATACGTTTGCAACTTCTGGTTGGAACGTTGGAGGAGAGCCTTCAACTCGAGGCCGTATCATCATTTAAACCTTTATAAAGAGTGTACAATAGAAAGTTCTAACATATTTACAATCTAATGCTCATCGAACGATCTATAAGGACCACACTCATACTATTTTGATCAGAATATGACTTATAGCAAAGGTAGGAGTCGAATGAAAATTTGAAAATAAATTAAACAGAAACATTTCTCGATAGATTTTCGAGATTTTCGCTTCAGCCTATTGGAGTTTTGGAGCAACTGTCAACTATCGAAAATATCATCAATTATTGACTTTGAATTCGCAAACAGACCCTGAACAATCTATAAACCGGTAGGGATTATGGCCTTCAGCTGGTCGTTCATAACAATACAATCATTACAACCAGCATAACCGTTGCCCTTTCATCATACCAACATTCAAACCAAACGTTCCTTTCCAGGGCCGACAAATAATTTCTAAGAAGCGAATCATAGAATGTTCCAACATACTTACCCAGTTACTTATGATAACTCAACGTCCCAGTAGAACAATATTTACCTTGCAATGTTCCGCTACGAAACTACAGAAACTGATCAAACGGATTAATGTTGTCTACGCCAACCGGTCGTGTGTTAAACACAATCCCGCTGATTTTTTAGAACAGACTTCCGGCCTTCAACATACTTCAGACAGCGAAGTCTATAGGGTTTAGGTGGAAAATGTTCCACAATCCAGATTTGAGTTTTCTTCGTTTGGTGAGCCAACGCCATGTGTTGTGTCCGATCGTTCCGATCTACAGCTAGACCCCACCGGTGGTAATCTACTGTGGACACCGGTTCGAGTTGCTTGCGCTAAGACGTTAGTTTGTTGTTTTGACTTGCTCCACCTGGAATTCGTGTTTATTCAATGTACACCGCACAGACGTCATTGTGTGAGATGTGATGAAAACCTTGGTTTTAAAGCCACAACTGCAGATTCCTTGCCAAATCATTAGTTTTCGAGCAAACTTATGAGCAAGAACAAATTTATTCCTGGCAGAGACATCCCAACGACCAGTTGCCAGGTAAAATTTTCGTCCGGGGATTTGTTTATAATCCATTTTGACATATGGTTCGTCCTTCATTAAAATACAGCCATTAAATTTCGTCAAAACTCGTTCGTATAGTAATCGTGCTCGCTTTTTGGCCACTATATTTGGTTCCAGGGAGCGATTCGGATATTTACTGGCACAAAAAGACTTATATCCTTCTCTTGAAAGGATGTTACGCACGGTGGAAAAGTTGGTATTTTCACGTACCTCAACACCTTTCTCTTCAGCTCTTTGTCTTTAGTTCCACTTTTTGATAGATGCTCTGTGCTCTATCAACACTTGGAGTATCCTTGTAACGTTTGATTACAAGACGCACCGTTGACTATGGGAATTTCAACACTAGCTGCAAAGATTACAAAAGATTCTCGAGATATTTGTGCACAATTGATTTTTTTTTCAAGTTTCATGATCCGTTATTTCGAGATGCGTCGATCAATCGAGAAAAACTTTTCGCCAATAGGTTTTTATAGGGGTATGTGGATTCTAACATTGTGCGATACTAAATATAATAATATTTTATTTCTATTTTTATTTAATTTTTTAATTTTGATATGCAAAACTATTGAAAAAAAAAACAATTTCAATATGTTATGAAAAAATAATGATTGCAAGACTACACCATCATATTTCACCAGGAAACACGCTACAAAAAACAGACTACCTAAACCAACGAACCAACCATTAATTTTTAGCATACATAAGTTGACATATAAAGGGCGAATACGAAATTATTGTGACACATTCAACAGGGCATAACTTTTTTACCATTGGGTAAAAATCAACCAAATTTTGCACACTTTCTCATTGATTTGTATTGTTTACATGCTGTCAAACTCAAAGTCGTGTTTTTTGGTTCAACGAAAATGGAGGTGAACCAACGCGAGTCGAGAGAACAAATTCATTCCAAACACCAGGAATTTCCTGACCTGTCGCACCGGCAGTTGGGAAAAATGTTGAACATTCACCATTCAACCGTCTCCAGAGTGTTGAAGCGGTTCCAGGAGCGGTTGAAGTTGGACCACGGCAAAGGAGCTGGAAGAAAACCGGGACCGGAGAACAAAAAGACGGAGGGAAAGGTGAAGCGGATGATTAAAGCAAATCCCAACGTCTCGAGCCGTGATTTGGCTAAAAAGATCGGCATGTCGCAGAGCTACGTCCAGAATGCAAAGAAGAGAGCTGGACTACATTCATACAAGGTACAGAACTTCCCAAACCGCGATGAGCGGGAACAATCGACGGCTAAAACTCGGGCACGGAAGCTCTACGAGAAGATGCTGACAAAATATGGCTGCTGTGTGATGGACGACGAAACGTATATAAAAGCCGATTTTAAGCAAATTCTGGGTTGGAGTTTTTCACCGGCAAGAGCAAGTTCTATGTGGACGACAAATTTAAGAAGAAGAAAATGTCGAAGTTCACCTCCAAATATCTCATTTGGCAGGTCATCTGCTCTTGCGGACTGAGGAGTGAGCCTTTCGTGACAAAGGGCACAGTAAATGGCGAGATCTACAAATCTGAGTGCCTCGAGAAGCGTCTTTTGCCGTTCTTGTAGCAGCACGACGAAGCTCCGCTATTTTGGCAAGATTTGGCATTATGCCACTATTCTTAAAGTGTCCTGGAGTGGTATGAGGCCAATTCTGTCCATTTTGTTCCAAAGGACATGAATCCGCCAAACTGTCTGGAGCTGCGCCCTGTGGAGCAGTACTGGGCAATGATGAAGCGGGAACTTCGGAAGAGCAAGAAGACAGTCAAATACGAGAAGGACATGTTAAGAAAATGGAAAAAAAAAAACTGAGAAACTGGTACCGGATGACATTGTAAAGACTTTGATGGAGGGCATCAAGCGAAAATGCGTTCAATTTTACACTCAAGGCTCCATCGATTAACTTTTCTTTTGATTGTTGAAGTAAATCTATCTATCTATATATATAAAAATGAAATGCTGTCCGTTCGTGACAGCATAACTCACGAACGACACGATGGATTTATTTGATTTCTTTTTTGTTTGATTTGCCTTGGTTTCCAACAGGTTTATATGAAGGAAAAAATAGAAAAATTTACTGGAAAATGAAAAAAAAAATCATAAAAACCAAAATGTGATTTTGTATGGGAATATCATAATATGCTTGACAAGACCATCTTTTGATTTGTAAGGAGCAACCGTTGGAAACTATTATACTGGCGTCATTATTAACAAAAACAAAAGAACGAGAGGAGAGAGAATCTCTGATTGACCTTTTGAAAAGATTTACAAGAAATGATAATACAATAGAGTCGATTATTTCGCAATTTTTTACGGGGTTTTCGGAATTTGAAGTGGTTTGCGGAAAAAATACGCGGTTTTCGTTATTCATGTAAGTACATACCGTTCGCTTAAATTTGATCAAAAATGTGTCTTAAATCTAGCTTTTATCGCTTTTTACAAAGTTTTCGTGAATTACGGGTTTTTAGGTGGATTCAGGGATTTACTCGTTTTTTTTGAAAACGGTGTTTTTTTTACAGCGCACTCATTCCTTTGTTAAAAGTAACCTCAGTATAAACGATTAATAGCGAGTAGATACACGTATAAACTGAAACGTTAGTATTGGTGACACCTTGCAGTGAGATGTAAATTCTCGATCAACAATATAATACGGCCTATCAACATTTGCAAACAAACATTTCTGAGCCCTTTTTCTCTTAAACCATAGGTCACCCACGCAAACCAATACCATAATCATGTAGGGGAAAGTTTACCCTACACGATGATGTTATAGGTTTGCGTGTGTAGCTTATTGCTTGCGTGAAAAAAGGCTCAGAAGTGTATGTTTACAAACGTTGAAAGGCCCTATTCTAATGTTGATTAAGAATTGGAGTGAAGGTCAATGGAAAGTGAAGGTATTAGTTATTGGCTAAAATATTTACCTGCACTTAGTAATTCAGAAAAAGCACCAAAAAATGAAAAAAGTGCCACTAAATTATTAAGGCCTGGACCAACAAATAATGTGTGATCAGCATTAAAAATTAGGAATGAGCAATAAAGATGAAAAGATCTTCGGATAATCTAATTGTGACCGGTAAATCTATCAAATAAAGCAACAGCTATTAGTATATGTGCAATTAAATATGGCAGTATTTCCGCCAAATTATGTAATTTGAGCACTAAACTATTCGCATATGTCTTTAATCTTGTTGGATTTTCCCATAAAAACAGTAAAATGAGCAATGGATAAATAAATATCCATTGCTCATTTTACTGTTTTTATGGGAAAATCTAACAAAATTAAAAGACCTATACGAATAGTTTAGTGCTCAAATTACATAATTTGGCGAATACTGCCATATTTAATTGCACATATACTAATAGCTGTTGCTTTATTTGACAGATTTACCGGTCACAATTAGATTATCCGAAGATCTTTTTCCATCTTTTATTGCTCATTCCTAATTTTTTAATGCTGATCACACATTATTTGTTGGCACAGGCCTTAATAATTTAATGGCACTTTTTTCATTTTTTATTGCTCAAATCTCTCTTTTAATTGATGATTAATTATGCTGCCATTAGTTATTGTCTTCTGTGTTGAACTGACAGATGTTGAATTACATTTGTCCTTGCATTAAATAGTATCGTTCGCCGTGTTATTAATTTGGCATCAGGAAGATGAAAACAACGAAATTACTAGAAATTAAAGAGATACTAATTAAGTTGTGATTTCAGTTAATTTGAATTAATATTATCGTAAAATGCCTCCAACGGAATAATATCGGTCGTGGCAGCCGCACGGCTGCTAGCTGATGTTGAGTGAAGAAGAAACAGCAGCTCAAAAAAGCGATAAAGTTAAAAAGAAGAATAATCGGCAAGTATCAGAAAGATCAGGTGACAATCTCGCCCAACATAACCTTATAAATTGATTTCGAAGGCAAGCCTACATTCCAAAAAATCTTCAACGTGCTGCCTTTAGTTGATTACAATGCGAATACATCAGTCGCCATTGAATCAATGAGTGTAGTTTGTTCTCATTGTAATGCATTGAAGTTCCCAAATGAAACACCAGAGCCTTTGCGCTCATTGATGTTTGGATCAGGACGTGGTTCTAAACATTTTCTGCAGAACATCCAGAGTTGTAATGGTTGCTTTTTCGTTTTTTCGTTTGGCGCAACGAACATAACAATATTTAAAACTTTTCTTGGACATAGTTTAAAAATTAGTAAATTATAAAATTGTGGAACCGCCTACGCTACAGGTCAAATTTACCAAAACGCGAGTTCAATATTACCACCGACGGACACAGCCCATAAATTTTTACAGATTTCTATCATGGGAGATTCACTCAGCAAGATTATTCCACTATGATGCGGGACATTGTACAACAATTGCAAGCGATGCTTCATGAGTCCAATAAATTGATTCAAATATTCAAGACTTCTCTAGATCCAATGCCATCTAACAACCATAAGCATGCGTTTCGAGCTAATTACTTCTCCAATTTTCCAATAAGTAGTTTAAGTGTGAGCAGGACAACGTATGCCGGGTCAGCTAGTATATGTATAAAACTACCCTAAAATTTTGGTTTGATTCTAAACATTATAAGAAAATTGGCATGACATTTTCGGTGTCGCAATAATTTCGTGTTCGCCCTTTATGTCATAATGGGAGCCCCCGTTACTGAATATTAAGTGCTGTCACTTCGCATTGACGTCACTTTGTGAAAATGCATGTCAGTTTGTTAATATCAAAATTATTAGATTTTTCTTGATAAAAAATTGATAAAAAATCGTTGAGATTTATAAAAATATTTTGTGCTAGGAAGAACGCCCATCATCGATATAGATGAAAAAAAATCACATTTTTAAAAATTAAAACCCCTATTTCTTCGTCAATAAAACATCACCAAATTCCTGTCAAACGGTTTTTGTTCCAACCACCAGGGACGCGGTGGTGTATTAAACCGTGCGTCCAGATTTACTTCGAATCGTGCTTTAAGATCGCGGGAGCTTAAAAGAATTTGATTTATATTAATTCGAAATATTGCGCTGATTTTATACTTCCGGTCTCCAGGTATCTGTTGACTATACGTTGTACAAATGTACAGTTCTGCACACACGTAAATCGGACAGCTCGCGAAATATGTCCTTGTGCCGTTTTCCAGCACGGAACAAGGCAACCACAGAACTACGTTTCTGCTCTAGATTCATTTTGCCGAACACTGGAATACAAAATTGATACATACCTCCACTGACAGCCAAGACCAAATCCAAACAAAGTAACGAGGGTTCGTCCAATACAGTTTCGTATGCAACGTAATAATGACTATTGAAGTAATGTAGCAGTTCAATTGTCGGACCCTGTAGACCTTTGAAATATTCAAAGCAGATTAACGGTTAATATAACATAATTCGCTTGATCAATCGAATATCGCCAGATAATGAATCGAATGAATCGATTATTATAAAATATATTAACGATCAATCTACAATCTACAATTTAATTAAATTTTTAGACATCACTATGAATATACTGTATAAAGGTAGATAAGTACATAATAGCTGTGTTAGCAACACAAAAAATCGGTTCAAATCATCGATGTCCACAATTATACGACATGACTCGACATTTTACTGATTATTCATCGATTGATGCAAAAAATTTGAACATTTAGCGAAGAATAAGTAATTAACGTTTGCAATTTGTAGCCCCATTTCCAGCCGAAGGATGTTATCCACCATTAAATTCTTCCTCGTGGCTCTAGATACGTTTAGAGGCATGAATCCGGTACATGTTTGAAGATTCATTGCATTAACATTAATTTTCAATCCACATACTGTAGTATAAAGTTGGACCCCCTAATCAATCGTACTGAAAACTTCTGGAGCATCCCTCCCATAGCCTTCAACCGAGCACGCTGTTCTGCTATCCGTGCGAGGTGCGATGCGATAGCGTATGTTTTTATGGCACATTGCTAACACACCACCATCGCCACGAGGCCACATATCATTGATACGGGCAAGTGACTCGCGTTGGTATTTGTTCCATCTTTGGCGCAACTCGCGACCGCGAGTTATACGCTAAGATGGAACCATACCAACGCGGAGTCACGCTATATCAATGATATGTAATCTCGTAATGATGGCAACGTATTAGCCATAAAACTGTAATAGCACCTCGCACGGATAACAGAACAGCGTTATCAGTTAATGAAAAAGATGTACTCGTACGATTGACCAAGTCCAACGCTACTTACATTTATGTGGATTGAAATTAATGTAATGCAATGAATGTGGTATGCCGGATTCATGCCTCTAGGCGTATCTGGAAGAATTGTGGTGGATAGCCTTCGGCTGGAAATGAAATTTGGAAGCGTAATTAAGCATTCTTCGCTAAATGTTCGATTTTTGCATCGAATCGATAGATAATCAGTAAAGTGAAGTCATATCATATATTGTGGACATCTGTGATTTGGAACCGATTTTGTGTGCTAACACAGCTATTATATGCAACATACATTGTATTCAATAGTGATGTCTAAAGAAAATTTAATTAAATTGTAGTTAATGGAGTTGATCATTAATAAATTTTTATGAAATGAAATCGATTCATTCAGTCAATTATCTGGCGATATTCATCCCGAAGCGGAACCAATATGATGGCCGTTAGTGAAACGTCAGCTCAGGTCCTGCAGACGTCGATGATTGAACTGCTGTGTAAACTTCAGTAGTCATGACCCGTTGCATACCTTGATGAACCTGGTACTGACGGATTGGCTAATCAGTGTATGTGTCAATTTTATGATTCCAGTGTTCGTGATCTAGAGCAGAGCGTAGTTCTGTGTTACGCTGTTCCGTGCTGAAAACATCTGAGACATGACTCGCGAGCTCTAGATACAAAATTGACACATACCTCCACTGACAGCCAAGACCAAATCCAAACAAAGTAAGGAGGTTAGGCAATCACAGTTTCGTATGCAACGTAATAATGACTATTAAAGTAATGTAGCAGTTCAATTCTAGGACTTCATGACACTTTGAAATATTCAAAGCAGATTAACGGTTAATATAACATAACGCTTGATCAATCGAATATCGCCAGATAATGAATCGAATGAATCGATTATTTAAAATATTATCACGATCATTCTACAATCGATTTTATGAAATTTTTAGACACCACTATAAAGATGCCCGTGAGGGGACAGCCTAAGATACTGTATATAGGTTGATAAGCACATAATAACAATGTCTGTGTTAGCAACAGGAAAAATCCATTCAAATCATCGATGTCCACAATTATACGACATGACTCGACACTTTACTGATTATTCATCGATTGATACAAAAAAATTAGAACATTTAGCGAAAAATAAGTAATTAATGTTCAAAGGCTGACCAGTTTCTCCGCTCTTAAATTATGAATTTGTCATTTTATCTCCATTTTATCCAACACCAAATTCTTCCTTTTTGCTCTAGATACGTTAAGAAGCATGAATCCGGTATATGTTTGAACTTTCATTGCATTAACATTATTTTTTAATCCACATACTATAGTATAAAGTTGGACCCCCTAACTTCAAAATGCTAATCAATCGTCTCGAAAACTTCTGGAGCATCCCTTCCATAGCCTTCAACCGAGCACGCTGTTCTGCTATCCGTGCGAGGTGCGATGCGATAGCGTATGTTTTTATGGCACATTGCTAACACACCACCATCGCCACGAGGCCACATATCAATGATACGGGCAAGTGACTCGCGTTGGTATTTGTTCCATCTTTGGCGCAACTCGCGACCGCGAACCGCGACATATCTCGCGCACTCTCTCGCGGTATTTTGTTTCATTAGACTGACATCTGCTCGCTGCATATCTTGTTGCCTTCATAGCAGTGCAGAGCAGCGATTTTCAATGCGACCGATGATGTAGCAATACAGAGAGCAGGAGAGTGTGGCGTTGATATGTAGGAACCTTCTATACTCTCGGACCCGGCCCCTTGCTATAGGCAGTGGACAGTGTTAGTGTTCGTCGTGTCGTAGTCGAGTTTGAGCTGACTTTTTTTTGCGTTACTCATCGCGTCGTCGGCGACTTTGGAGTTAAATTTTCCACTCGGGGACATTTTACGCTCTTGCTGGATAACACTTTTGGCCATTTAACTAACAGGTAAAGTCTGCATTACGGTGGAAGTGCACTGTGAAGCTTTCTCACGAAACGAACACTAGGTCCGTTCGATGTCACCCGAAGAGACACTCGTTCGATAGTCGATAAATAGACTGGAAAAGCGCGAAAATCGCTCATACAAGTGTGGAAAACTGTCGCGTTCGGAAAGGTGACCTTAAGCAGTGAAACGAGTTGATTTTTCCAATATCTAAAAGTGGCTCAGGAAGTGTAGGAAATCTCCATACTTTGTGCTACACAGATTGCTTTTAGTGCATGCTCGAATGTATGTCACTTGGAGCAGCATCTTCCGAAGAGTCTCCACCGCCGCCACCACCATCTTCCACTTCGCCGTCTTCGTTGTCTCCGGTCTTCGGGTAGTCGCCGGATCGCCGGACAAGAACGTTTCTTCGTTTTTGTTGTGTTTCTCGTACGATCTACCTTTGCGATTCGTACGACTTAGTGTACGCATACCAGTCAGACCAGTCGTGCAAAGTGGTGGTAGCATCATCATCATCATCATCATCATCAACATCAACAAAAACAACAACAGAAGCAGTAGCAAAATAACTCGATACACGCCACACATGCCCAGCAGCGAGAAGACTATAATCAAAATCCATCAAAACAAAAGTGCGAAATTTCGTTGACTCCCACACGAGTGCGGAGTTTGTAGTGTTCTTTTTTGGGATTGTGTGGTGGTGAAGTAGAATGGAAATTTCGGGTTGGTGGTGTGTGATTCGCGATCATCAACAGAAAAAAAACACGTTGCGGGGATGATATTTTTGTTTTGTGATCGCTACGATTGTGTTCAGGCTCTGGGTTGGGTGTAGATTGGGTTCTATTGAGTGCAAGATAAAGTGGTGTGGAGTATGCAGAAAACTGCATCGCCAAGTGCAGTGTGTTAGTGCTTATGCCAATCACGGGGTTCGATATTAAGAGTGTTTAATTTTATGCATGCTTAAGCGAATGGAACATTATTGGTAGCCAGTAGGTCAGTGTTCAAATGTTACTCGTCGGTTGGATTCAGTGAAAGGTGTACAAAAGGAATTGTTGTAGGTTTAGAATTTAACACAATTGTTTATACTGCAGTTTTTTTTTTAATTTTTCATAACTTGTACCATTATCATTGATGATTCTGAATTGAATTCTTATTTTGACATCATAGTGTGGCACTAAATTGTCAGTCGTAACAGATATTTTAATGAGAAATTTCTTTTTTTTGTTGGGGCGTAGAACCACTGCGTCCACTGAGTTGAACTTTTGTGGTATACCCCTGATTACTATTCTAATTCGCATCTTAAAGCTAGATCACCATTTGTCAAGTGACCAGCCTAAGACGCGTCTCCAGTCAGGCAAAATTGAGTTTATAAAACCCGCCACCTTTCCAGGATTTACAGTCCAAATTTCTTCAGGTTGCATATAGCCACTGTACAGAAATTTAAGTCTGCTCTTGTACAAAGCATCACAACTGCATAGCAGATGTTTCGCAGTTTCTCGTTCCATTTTACAGAAACGACAGATATCATTCTGAACCTGGCCAATGTTTTACAAATGATATCTACTCGAGCAATGTCCAGTTACTAGGTCAGTATTTTCGATTGCCCAATCAATTGGTCATCAGCCTTTGCTTTTCCCAAAATTTTAATTCCATTTTTATGGCACAGTATGATATACCGCAGAATGGTTCTGGGCCAATAAACTGTGCATTTGAACCTTGTTTAGCCAGCTCGTCTGCCCTTTCATTGCCTTCAATGCCACAGTGTCCCACAGAGAAATGCCTTACATAAATAAAAGAAAATGCAGTTATCCGAAGTTTATAATAAAGTAAAATAAAATTCAGAAAGTTAAGATGTGGTTAACAAATTGAATAGAGCAAGTTCTTCGATTATTAGAACCCAGCAATTAAGTTATTTAACATCCTTGGTGATTGTTTCAATCCCAGTTAGCATCCACATGGGACTATTAATAATCCACGTAGACTTTTCTGGGGGAGGAGGGTGTTAGTTTGACCAAAGTCTACGCTCCATACAAAAATTCAAAAAAATGTATTGAGAAAAGTCTACGAGGGAGCAGGAGGGGCCTGAGCTTTAAAAAGATGCGAAAATCCATACCTCAGTCTCAAATAAATTTTTTGTCATAGAAAATGATAAAAAAATCATAATTTTCTTTAGGGAATCGTTTATTAAGCCTTTTACGATTACTTCACTCAATATGTCCACCATTTCTCTCGATCACCTTCTCCAAACGGGGACTTTCAATGTTTGAGTCAGTCATCGAGTTGCATGCCTTGGTAATGCAGGGCTGGTAGCAGGTCACTTTTTTTAGTCTAGTCACTAAAAAGTCACTATTTGCATCCAAAAGTCACTAAAATCACTATTTTTCGGAAAATGGTCACTAAAGTCACTATTTTTGTAGCGCCGATTGTAAAAAGTTAAAAAAATATCACTTGTACATATTGTACAATAGTCAACCCAATTAAGCGATCTAACCAAACTATACAATGTCGAGAAATATACACCAAAAAACTAGATGCCCTGACAAACACTGTCCCGCCTGAATGTCCTGGAAGGCCAACTTACATGATGACATAACCTTGGGATATTCTATGCCAAACAAACTAACTTAACTTTGTATAGCCCATAAAGCTATTGTTACAATTGTAGACCTTAAGTTTTGAAGGACAGTTTGATAATCTGAAACTCACAAGGTTATCCTATAATGTCTGTGGACGTTTCAGAATATTAATTGAATATGTTTGAATATTGATGGTAGCTTTGTACAGCCCAAAAGGCTACGGTTACTACTGCATATCTTGAGTTCTGAACTCAATGTCAGTTTTTATGAACCTGAACATCCCGAGATATTCTGATAATGACTGGTGAGCTTACAGAAGCTTCACTGAATATGTTTGAATGCATATCGTAACCTTTCATAGATTATAAAGCTAACTTTACGACTATAGATCCTAAATTCTGAACTCTAAGGCAGTTTAGATGATCTAGAACATCCCAAGATATCTTATTATATTGGTTGACCTTCAAAAAGACTTACTAATTTGGTCATATACATATTGTTACTTTGTTGAGTCCAAAAAGCTGTATATGTTATGCTACAATTCAAAACTTAAAATATACAACTGTAGATTTTATGTTTTGAACTCCAGGATTCCAGAATATCCGATTATCTTCTAATGTCTGTTATTCTTCCAAAATATTCAATGAATATGTTTTAAAACACATCGTAACTTTGCATAGCCCAGACATCTTTTGTTAGAACTGTAGATCCTATGTTCTGATCACAAGGATAGTTTGGATGACCTGGAACATGTCACATTGCTTTATAATGAGTTTTGATTTTTTTTACTGAATATGTTCAAATATGTTTTGTTACTTTGTATTGCCTAAAATTTACTGTTACAAATATAATTCTTAAGTTCTGAATGCCAAGACAGTTTGAATGATCTAGACCATCCCAAGACTATCTTCTTGTGTATTTTTCTGTTCGAAAATATTCACTGACGTAACTTTGTGTGGCCCAAAAAACTACTATTACTATCGTAGATTTCAAGTTCTGAGCTCCAGGACGGTTTGTATTACATGTCAGGATCTCAAAGCTATAGAATATTGACTGTTGGCGTTCCAAAAGGTTCATTGAATATGTTTGGATACATATGGTCACCATATATAGCTCAAAAAACTACTGTTACAACTGTAGATCTTATGTTTTGAACTTAAAGACAGTTTGGAGTACCAAGAACATCCCAAGATTGTCGCATTATTTATGTTGGCCTTCCACACTATTCAAGCATTATTGTTATATACATATTGTCCCTTTGCACACTCTAAACATCTACTGTTACAACTGTAGATCATATGTTCTGAACTCAAGGACTGTTCGAAAGGCCTAGATTATCCACGTTTATCTCATGAGGTTTTTTTACGCTCGAAAATATGGTTGAATACGTAGCGTAACTTTGCTATAGTTGGTACTGTAGATCTTAAGTTCTGAACTCAAGGACAGTTAGGATGACCTAGAACCTCTCAGAAAGATACAAAAATATATAACGTTTATCAACGTGAATTTAACAATACGTATGCATATGTACAATATTCTTAAACAACGTTTTACACTATTATTATTTATTTTTTCTTTCTGATCTTCTTCATATTCAGGAATTTCTAGGTCTTCAATTAGGTCTTAAATTCATATACTTTTTATTTTTTCCAGATATTAAAATTTATGGAAAACAAATTTGTCCAAGACAGTGTACACTTTAATCCAGTCAGAAATACTTCCGATCGATTGGTTTAAAATTTAAAAAAATCTTTTAAGAAATGACTTAGATATTAATGCTCAAACCCCGACCACTTTTCGTGACGGTTGCAATGCGTTTTTTCTATTTTACCCCAGTATAGAAAACTAAGACGTTGTCCTACATCAAATTTCTGGTTTGCAGAACTCGTTTATAAAATTGTGTCAATGCGTCCTGTTGCACCCAGTGAAAGTTCCAAGTATGTTGTGAAGATCGCCAAGTTGCTTCCGATTCAGGCCAACTATGATCTTCTTCTTTCTTGTTAAAATGCTAGGTGCTGACCTTGAGCATAGAGACAGAATTGAGGATTATTGGAACCAGTTGTTTACAAAGAAAAAGCCTCTAGGTGAGGCTCTAAATACCCTTAGGTGATTAAGGTAGTGAAAACAGCTTCAAATGGCAACGGCTCAAAAAAGGGACTGAGAAGCAAGATATGTCAGAAGTAATTCTAGCACAGCCCATGCTGGAAGGCGTTTCAACCGTGCGTATAGACTAATCTTGAGTAATCCAAAGGATTCAAGTCCGCGCTGCTAGGAGGCCAAATGTCCTTCTGCCAAAATTTCATGTTTTCCTTCAGCCACGCTTGAGTCATTTTTGACTCTTGACGCTTGACACGGTGCTCCGTCCTGTTGGAAAATGACGTGTTGGTGTGCTCCAAAGTTGGCTTAGATACACGGCAGGACGTGGTCCTTCAAAATGTTCATGTAAACCTCGATGTTAACTGGAGGCATTTTCAAGCCATTGGACGCAACTGCTCCGAAAACCATGACTCCGACTCCGACTCCGGCCGGATGTTTGGTTGTAAACTTGAATTTCACGTTCTCTGGAACATCCTCAGTCTTCTTCGGCGAAATAAACCTGTCTGTACGTGTGTTAGATACGGGATCGATGGTGAACATTTTCTCATCGGAGAATACGATGATGGTATGCTTCTTTTTTAATGCTGACACCAAACGTTTCGAGCGCTCCAGCCGTAGTTGTTTGATTCGGTCCGTTACAAGGTGGCGCTTTACTCTTGCCCTGGACAAACATTTCAAGTCATCTTTGACCAACCGTTGCATGGTAGTTTTTGAAATATCGGCTTCTTTAGCCAATTTCCGGACCGATCTGATAGGATTTCGCCTCACTTTGTCTCTCACCGATCTGATGACCTTCGGTGTGCGAGCGGACCAAGGACGGCCATTTCCCGGCTTCCGTGGACAATCGTTGCAATTTATTTTGCGGGCTTTTGGGCGAGCAGCAAACTAGTCACAACCTCCTTTGCGTACATTTTTCTCAACTTTGTTACTCGCGAACCACTATTTTGTTTACATCGTTTCAGAGTTTACAATCAGATGATTACACACACGCATTAAAACAGTAAAAATAATGTTTAAAGCTACCCAACAATGAATGTTGAAAACTTTCGCATTTTTTATGGGACATACTGTATTGAAATCCACAATTGTTCAAATACGTTTTAAAAAATGTATTATTTAGTACTCGAATGCCTTTAAATAATCAGACATTGGGGACATGGGAAAAAAACGATAATCTGTCAAGGCCGTGCAAAAAACCATTCCAATCGAGTAGGAGATCAGTTGATGAGAGGTCAAATACGTGCCAAACACAGAAAATTCGCCTACCTGTCCAGAACTTCACCCGATAGAAGAATACTGGGCTCTGGTTAAGCGGAAACTCTTTGCAAATAAAAAAAAGCATATGAAATCGACTATTTCAGGAGAAGATGGAGGACCACCACCGGTAACGTATCTAAGGATACTGTACGGAATCTGATGGCGGGTGTATCACAGAAAGTTCGAGAATTTTACAGAGAGAAACATTAACATCTCAATCAACTGTTGGTATTGTATGTTTACACATAACTCTTTTAAACTGAAATGATCAGTTTATTTTGTTGACTTATGTCTACATCTGTTTTGCTGATATTATATTAGGGTCCGAAATTAAACGTGGACAGGTTTTAGAAACATAAGTTCATGTCGTTTGCTGCCCGTTTGCACAAGTGAAATTCACCGAGTTTGATATGTGAAATCAGCTCCTGCTGAACATCCATTACTTCTTCGAGAACATCTAAACCCTACACACTCAGATTTTTTTTACAGAAATCTGTAAAGTTTTATCGAATTCTCAACAGCTGAACGTTCGGTAATCCGATTAAACGGATTTCGGTTAAATGTTACCGAAATCCGGAAAAAATTTTACAGGTTACTCTAAAATTTTACCGAAATCCGTTAAATCGGATAACCGAACGTTCAGCAGTTGAGTATTCGGTAAAATTTTACAGATTTCTCTAAAAAATCTAAGAATTAACCAATCTATTAGTTGATTTCTGCAACGAAACTGATTTTTACTTTTTAAGAAGCTACCTTCGTATTTAAAGTTTGTTAAACGCACGAAGCAACTGTGTCAACAGATTAAACGTGCAATGTATTCGTGCATTGTACGAAACGAAAAATTATCGAAATGGGCGAATCTGCTTTTGTAAACAAACCTTTAAATTGGCGATTATAAGTCCATACAGATCTACTATATGGACTCGAAATGTAATCGAAAAAAAGGCAACCACGAGGAGCTGTTCAGCTTTGTTGATATGTTTTTGACATGGGATTTACTACTGTTTTTTGGGAAGAGCTGTTCTTGAATCTGTGGTTGATCTCACTAGGCCATATTCAGTATGCAGTAATAACTCTCGACAATGCTTTAACTTTTGTTTTGGGATAAAAAAAATTATTCCACCCATCCCAGCAGCAACACCATCATGCATGAGTACGATAAAAGAAAAGCAGCGATTGGCTGGTTTTCACGAAATACAATTCGTGCATTATACTAAAAAGTGTAATGATAGCATTGCACCATATGAAAAGTAATATAAATGTGTCATACACTCAGTTGCAAAAAAAAACCGAGCAAAATTGTGTTAGCAAAAAACTCCATCTTCAACCTCCTGTAACTTTGTCAATTATCCATATTTTCAGCTGAAAACTTCACAACATTATATAAAATGTATAGACCTTATGTGGTCAAAATTTCATGTTGATAAAATTTATAGATTTGAAGTTATCATAACATATATGAAAAAAGTCATTTTTGGACATACCAATTTCAAAAACCCGTATTTCTGCTTTTTTTTTGCACCGATATTTCAGCAAGTTCAGCATCGGGTGAAAAAGGGAAATGCTCATGTTGGTGCGTCAACTTTGACACCAGCTGTAGTCCAAACCACTTGATGGAAATAGTTCAAATTTTGTCCACACTTTTCTGTACTTTTATAAGCTATGGAGAAATTTTTAATATGCTACCTAAATTTTTCACAGAAATACGGGTTTTTGAAATCGGTATGCCCAAAAATGACTTTTTTCATATATGTTATGATAACTTCAAATCTATAAATTTTATCAACATAAAATTTTGACCACATAAAGTTTATACATTTTTTATAATGTTGTGAAGTTTTCAGCTAAAAATATGGATAATTGACAAAGTTACAGGAGGTTGAACATGGAGTTTTTTGCTAACAAAATTTTGCTCGGCTTTTTTTTTGCTACTGAGTGTACAATATACAAGACATTTGTTCTGTGTACTAAGTCCATGGTCACAAAACGAGTGAAAGCTAATCTACGAAAATATTTTTTAGAGTTGTAGAGAAGACTTGATTTCAAGCCTTATACCGCACGTTGGACTTGATATTGCTTACTCTTATGATTGTATACGCATCTTCCTTTTACACTCCAAGTTTCTTAAGAAATGACTCAGAGATTAAATTGACTTCAGAGCCGCTATTTAGAAGAGCTCTGCCACCTCCAAGTCAGCCACCTTTAACATAGTGTTACTTTGAACGTGCGCTTTACTGATTTAGGGCTAAGAGAGGACCCCTGAATTAAACCTTAATAACCAAATTATCAGAGAAGTTCATTCAATTTAGGGTTTAAAATTTTAAAGGGGTTAGGGGTTTAGAATAGTCATCATCATCGAAGCCAGCGTTTTCAAGGTGCAACAGCATTTTCGTATCAAAAACAATAATAAGATTCAAAACAAAAGATGAACCGCAGATAGACGTTCGACTTCATCTCATTTACCTGTGTAAAACATGCCTTCCCTCAAGAATACCTAACAGATGACGCCACAGATTTGTTTTTATTAGTAAGGGAAAAATGGTTTGGCAGTCAAACTACCAGATTTAATGTAGCAATAAGTTGACTAGGCGGCGCTACTGTGTTAGGTAATTCCAACGTTTTTGGATTTGAAATTTAACATTTTACAACATATTTGAATTGTTTTGTTCGTGTTTGAACGTCTGTCTGCGGTTAAACTATTTACTTGATTCGCCTAGGTCAATTTTTTGTATATTTCATCAATATAACTAACCACCAATAGGAAACTAGCGATTTAAAATTGGCTTACTGTTGTAGAACCCCTTGGGCCCAAGTGCACCTTGCAACACATTCTTGTGCTTTAAGGTACTTGAATCTTTGGTTTTGTTTTGATTCGCGGTGTTAATTTGACTGAATATTTATCGGTTTCTTCGGTTTGTGTGATGTTTTAGAAGCGATTCATTAAGCGTGGGCCCAATGTGCTGGTTCTTCTTGGGCCAAATACTATATCGATGGGCTGGATAGTCTAGAAGAAAATGAATATAATTTTTGGGTCAAAAAGGACTAGCACACCGGTCCTAAGCTCGGTCCCAAGCTTAATGATTCGCCCCTAATAACACAACACACGCTCAAATGTTCTGTCAAAATAACGTCACGAATTAAACCAAACACAAAGATACTAGTACCGAAAGGTACTACAAAGCGCAAGAGTGTATTGCAAGGTGCAGCCTGCAAGATGTTCTTCGACAACAATGTTATTCGACAACAGTGAACCAATTTCAAATCGCTAGATGCATATTGATTGTTGCTCTATCTCTTTTCATCATTACTATACAGCCGCTGATGAAGCCCTAGCTTTCTTTCTTCGAGTGTGACATACTTTTTGTATTGAGCCAAAATTTAAAAGAAAATCCTTCATGCTCCACACGGTAGTTCTGAGGTAGTCATTTTTTTTTTATTACATTCCATGCATTTTAATGAACATTCTCCATGCGTCAAAAAATGCCTACCTCTCAATCCCAAAACAAAAGATTAATTTTAAGTCCTATTTTTTCCAGTATGATAGAAAAAATGCATTAAAACAACGCTATCAACAAAGTGAAAATATCGATTTGTTCTACACTCACTGAATCCAGTTCCATGGACAAGCTATACAAGGCAGCATATAGACTATTCAGATTGATCTTTAAGTTTAAAAAAACTCAAATTTGTATCTATTGTCGCTTTTAAGCGCGGATTGTTAACGGAGGAATCGAATGGAACTGGTTTCAATCACCGCACGGATATGGTTGTGAAGTTATAGAGCTTATTTTACCCCGCTTCCCGATATATTCTTGAATAATGTATAGGTATCTTTGCATGGAGAGGCTCAAGATCAACCGGGTAAGGCTAATCCTATGTAATATTTCTTGAAAAATCGAATAAAAGTTATTTCATCTACCGCAGATATCTTTGCTCGGAGTCGCTCAAGATCAACAAAATATTCAAGAATACAAGGGGAAGTGGGGTAAAACCAGCCATATCTTGTTTCACAGAGCCGTGCGGTAGTTGAAACAGCTTTTATTCGATTTTACAGGAAGTTTCACATAGGCGTAGCATTATTTTGTTGATCTTGAGCCTCTCCGTACAAAGATATCTACAAATTATACAATAATACAAGGGGAAGTGGGGTAAAACCAGCCATATCTTCGTTCACAGAGTCGTGTGATGGTTGCAATAACCTCTATTGGATTTTGCAGGAAATTTCACATCGGACTAGTCCTATTTTGTTGATCTTGAGCGACTCCGAACAAAGATATCTATAAATTATTCGATATTTAGCTGAACCCGGGGCGTGCGCTGCTACGCTTGCAACTAAATGAAGGAAAATTTAATGTAACTGGCACTTTGATGGTTTTTTTTCGGAATGAGTTTTTTTTTCTTGAATAAGCAGGGGTTCAAACTTCTCTCAAAACATGCTTCTTACCCGAGAAATACACGTTTTGTGTTTAAGTATCCTGGATAATTCTCATTTTTGGTAAAAATTTGTGTTTCATCTGTATGGGAGCTTTCAAAAAGAGGAGGGGTCTTGAACCACCATAGAAACATTCTTGCCTTCAAAACCCCCACATGCCAAATTTGGTTCCATTTGCTTGATTAGCTCTCGAGTTATGAAGAAATTTGTGTCTCATATATATCAGAGCCCCCCTTCCTGAGAGAGTAGGGGTCTCAAACAATCATAAGAACCTTCCCCAGCCCCAAAAACCCTTCATATAAATTTTCACGTTGGTCGGTTCAGAAATTTCCGTGTCTATAAGGGTATGGCAAGCAGACAGACAGACAGAAATTAATTTTTATGTTTATAGAAATCTACCCTCCAAAAACCTCCACATGCCAAATTTGGTTCCATTTGCTTGATTTGTTCTCGAGTTATGCTGAAATTCGTGTTTTATTTGTATAAGAGACCCCTCTTTCAGTGAGCGGAGGAGTTTCAAACCACAATAGAAACATTTCTTGCCTTCAAAAACCTCCACGTGCCAAATTTGGTGCCATTAACTTAATAAGTTCTCGAGTTATTCAGAAATTTGTATTTCATCTGTATATGAGCCCTCCTTTCAGAGAAGGGAGGGGCTCGAGTCAATTTAGAAATATTTCTTGCCTTCGAAAACCTCCACATGACAAATTTGGTTCCATTAACCTGATAAGTTATTCAGAAATTTGTGTTTCATTTGTATGGAAACCCCCCTCCCGCCCCCTTCCAGATGGCGGAGGAGTCTCAAACTTCCATAGAAACATTTATCTCCTCCAAAAACCTCCACATGCCAAATTGGGTTCCAAATGCTTGATTAGTTCTCGAGTTATGCACAAATTTGTGTTTCATTTCTATGAGAGCCCCCCTCTTACAGAGAGTGGAGGGGTCTCGATTTACCTTAGAAACATTTCTTGCCTTCAAAAACCTCTACCTTTCAAATTTGGCTCCATTTACTTAGCTCTCGAGTTATGTAGAAGCTTTTGTTTTATTTGTATGGGAGCACCGCCCCTCAACCTAACAGAGAGAGAGGAGGGGTCTCGAACTATCGTAGAAACATTTATTGCCTTTAAAATCCCCGCATGCCAAATTTGGTTCCATTTGCTTTATTAGATCTAGAGTTATGAAGAAATTACAGTTTCATTTGTATGACAGCATCCCTTCTAGGAGAGGGGAGGGGTCTCAAACTACTATAAAAATATTTTTCTCCTCCAGAAAACTCCACATGCCAAATTTGGTTCAATTTGCTTGATTAGTTTTTGAGATATGCAGAAACTTCTGTTTCATTTGTACGAGAGCCTCCCTGTCTAGAGGGGGGAGGGGTCTCTGACTACCATAGAAACATTGCTTGCCTCCAAAAACTCCCGCATGCTAAATTTGGGTTCCTTTGCTTGATCAGTTCTCGAGTTATGCAGAAATTTGTGCTTCACTTGTATGGGAGCCCCCGTTTCCAGAAAAGGGAGGGCTTTCAAACCATCATAAACTTACGGTGTCCAAGATGAACCCAACAAAGCAAAAATCTTGCTTGGTCCTTCCGCTCGCGAGTTAAATCGTGACAAAGGAAACCCCAACCCATTTTTATTTATATAGATATAAGGGGAAGTGGGGTAAAATCAGCCATATCTTTGCTCAAAGAGCCGTGCGGTAGATCAAAGAACTTTTTTTCGATTCTTCAGGAAATTTCACATGGGAGTAGCACTATTTTGTTGATCTTGAGCCTCTCCGTGTAAGGTTGACTAGAAATTATTCAAGAGTATAAGGGGAAGTGGAGTAAAATAAGCTCTATGACTACACAACCATATCCGTGCTATAATTGAAAGCAGTTCCTTTCGATTCCTCAGAAAATTTCCAAGTGGAAAAAGCCGCGCTTAAAAACGACAAAAGTTACAATTTATTTCCTTAGTTTTCATCAGTTCTTGCCCATTGTGCAACATTTCAAAGGGTGGATATGCTGTAAACAATTACTGTAACCGTCACTTTCTCTGAAATGAAAATTTCTTTCTACAAACCAACAATCCTGACCGAGAGAACATTTTCCTACCTTATGGTGTATTTTATTTGCATGTGTGTTTTTTTTTTAAATAAATCGATTTTCCTATATCGTTGATAGCAAAAAAAAGCAGATTCGAACTTTTCAGATACAGGCACTAAGTTCCTTATCTCATATTCATTTCATAAAGTGACTAGTTTCTACACACAATCCTATTCTAAAAATACATAGTTTCTAATATCTTCCACATGCTGCAAAATGCCCAAAATTCATTCACTTTTTGACTTACAACCTCTTTAGGCATTTTTGCATAAAACCATTTTAGGCATTTTATACAAAATTCCAGTGCCTACTTTGAAGTCATTATTGCATACTTCAGATTTACCGTGCAAGCTGCAACATTCTTCTCCGGCATCAAAATTGCGCATGTAGCTCATGTTTGTATTTGCTAACTCAGTACCAGATTCCAGCGTTTGAATATCAAAACATCAAATTATTCTCTTGATGATAATCAACTTTTGATTTAAATCAAAGCCTCATACAGAGACAGCCATCATTGCAAGCATGTCAGATATAATCTGCTCAATCTTCCAGCACAATTTAGCACCATTAATAGTATATTCCTGGTTGTCTACATGTAAACAAAAGACTTCACAGTAGCCCACGCAATCCATTAGCAGCAATTCTTCAGATCATCATGCCGTATTAACCGCGCTATCTCCGCTAACTTCAGCAGTTTCGTTCAACGAGTTAGTTCAAACAACGAGTATTGCACACTCACCACGGGATCATCGTCAAACCACCCAACCCAATTCCAACTGTATGTAATTCTGTAGTTGATACACATATAGACAACCAGCGCCGTGCTTAGAGACTTCGCAATAAACCCGAAATCAGAGTCATTAGGTATTCGGAAAGATAAGCCGTTTGGTGTTGATGATGTTGCTGCTTGCCACCACACGCGTGCTCAGTCAGGAAACGGAATTGAGAACAGATTCAGGAGACGGACTCACTGCTTGCCGTCGGATCGTGTAAACAAGTCAAGGAGGTTTCAAAGTTGAGGCATTTCCCAATACTGCACCAGCAAATCTACAGTTGATTTTTTAAATCGAACCGTCACTATCGCTCGCGGCATTTTTTTCTTGTAATAGAACCGCATTCATGTGAGGATGTGTCAAAATTTGGTTAAGTAAATTAGACTGTTAATTATACCGCGCTCTTTATTTGACGGATCGTTTAAATAATAGTACTGTAGCGAACCCTTGACGGTCGGTGGTGGGTGGAGAGGGAAGAGAGAATTACATTGCATGTGCGAAGATACCAAGTGATTGCAGAGTGTTCGTGTGCTGGCAAAATTGGCAAAACAAACAGTTAGCTAAGTTTCCCGAACGACGCCGCAGCCGCCGCCGCCGACCACCCGACGCTTTTGTTGGGTGTTCTTGTTTACAATCATCGCTCATTTCACGGTGTTTAGCCCCAAAGCAGCAGCTACAGCAAGCGAGTGAACTTGTGATATATATGTAAGAAAAAGAAGATCAGAGTCAAAACAAGAGAAGCAAATTCTATAGTGATTGGAATTATATGTGTATTGTTCCGAACAAATCTGTTTCTGCCGCGTGCTTTGTTCGTGAATAGTTAACGAGGAGTTGTCAGCTCAGATACAGTGTATAGAAGAATACTTCCGAGTGATAAAATAGTGCAATCGGTTTAAAAGTGTCAACAAGTATTCGTCCTGTGTGTATTTTCAGAGTATTGCGGCAATTGCTAAGGCCGGAGGTTAGTATCTCAGTTTGTTACGAACTATTTCAATTTTATGTATCTCCTAGCATGATGTTTCAAGTTTGGGGATTTCACAGCAGGACTTATTCTCGAACAAAATAAAGATTACATAGGGTAGGGAACGGCTTTAGCACCCCAAGACCCTATTCCAAGCACGGGGTAAACGTTAACGCTCATTTTTTTTGCAGTATTGTGCTCCATGTAGTGAGCATCATACTGCAAAAAATGAGCGTTGTAAGTTAACGTTTACCCCGTGCTTGGAATAGGGTCTTGGGGTGCTTAAGCCGTTCCGTATCCTATAGTCCCCTATTCGGAAACGTCATCAACATTGAAAAGTAGTTTTTTTCTATGAAATTGAATTAATGATAATGAAAATGTGTTCACTGTTTCAGGTTGGTAAAAAGAATATAGCGAATACATTTTCACGAAGTGTTTTGCTTTTGAACGATGTTTTTGATTTTATGCAATATAATGACAGCTGTTGCACAGCTTCTTATTTGCACTCCTTTGATCTAAATGGCGCTGTAGTGTGCGTGCGTTAAACGTCACTAAGCCTGATTGGAAATTTCTGCATAGCTAGTTAACATAAGTTCATGTTTAACAAAACTAAAATGATACAACTTTTTCAATCAGCAATAATGTTAGCAGCTAGCTACCAGGGCTGTAAAAAGTCATTTCGTGCAATTGGATAAATTACCGATAACTTCGTTTAACAGCTGAATTTATGAATATGGTGTATCATAAAATTGTAGCTCTTGACAAATTATTGTTCAACAGTGCATTGCGTTTACAAGCCCCGCATTCACATTCACTGTCATATTCAAATGATATTCAATGATGAATGTCATTTGATTTTTCAGATATGACGCTCTCGGTTTTGAAGTTGGATCAATACGTATTGAATGTAATGTATGAAAATAATCAAGCACTACATTTTCGTCATGGTATTGTGAAAATTAGCTTCTGGAACGAGTTGTTGGCAAATTTATCGCATTATCCATGTGAATAATGCATATACAACCATTCCTTAAAAAACCGAAATAGTGGGTCTAAGAATCCTTATAACAAAATACTAGACACGTATTTTTTTTATTTTTGCATTATGGTGATCATTTGCATGTTAGGGCGGTTTCAAAAATCGTTTTTTTTTTTTAGTTTTTCCAAAAATGACTTTTCAAGAAGTCATAACGTTTGAATGACTGAAAACCTATTTCAAATGTTTAATTGGAATTTTGATTTGTAAAACATTGTATTTGTATTTTGCAATTTTCATGGTGTCTTACTAGCAGGAGCTATACAATTATATATATATATATATCCTTGAAAATTTAGACCGTTTTTCACAATATAGGGTATGTGTCCCTTGACTCAGCCTATTATGCAACCAGCGATCACATATTTCATTATAACTCATAAAGTGTTTAAGCTGTAAGCGAGATTCAACTAGTTATGCACTTGCAAAGATAAGTTTGATAAGACGTTTGGTAGCATGTACCACTAAAAGTTACACAACTATTTTTATAATGCCATACACTTTCGAGGGATGTAGATTTAATGTCGGTCCATAAGCACCAAATTGGGTCTATTCGTGGATGCAACTTCGTCCAATTCGATGGATTTATTACTAAATGAAGTCTTTGTACGGTTTTTTTTTCTAATTTTATGAATTAAGGCATTGTAAGCTGTACTGGATTTACTTAATACAACATTTTACAACACAAACTAAAGTAAAACTGCCTCGAAACACTTAAATGTTGTTCATATATGATTTATCAGCCATTCAATAATGAAAATATTATAATTCACTATACAATGATTTTGTCTCTTCGATTTGTGTTTAGATGAGCCACTTGAATATAAACAACCGCAAATTCATGCATTTCCACTTGAATTTTTACAAATAACAACCTTTTTACTACGTTATTCATATAACAGGCCATAGTTGGGAACATACCCAAAAATATGTACCCAAGATTGGGTCTACGATTTTCTTGTAAAATCATTGTTTTTTTTTTAGTTTGTAACGTGTAACTATGTTCGGCACTTCCAGACTGCATTACTTGCTTTATCGATTCAATTAAGCCAAATTTGGATCACTTGAAATCGTGTAGATCATCTGTTCAGCATAACCAGTGAAATCATGATGCCCCAAAAGTTCAAGAAATCGAAAATTACGCGGAAGTAAACAACTATAAGATGATTAATATTATCTCAATTGCTTCGGATTACATCTATCATGCTCATAGCAACATGATTTTGTTGATTATCGCTAAATTAATGACACATTTGGTACATAGGCCGAACGAAGGAGCTAGGCTAACATTACATCCCCTTACCCTATAAAAAAATTAGAGGAGAAGGTTTTTTCATTTTCGACATATTTTTTTTTTTGAAATTATCAAGCTTTGGGTTTTTGCGCCATACCCATATGCAACTAAACTGTCATGTGTCTCCATTGATTTATAGTGACTATAACATAATGATATTATCTATTCTTATTTCAATTTCGGATTCTAGACTACCATTAATTTCCCAAAGACTTAAATCAAATTTAATGTTTGCTGGTGGGTATTCCGAGAAAGAAAATTGTAAAACTATGATATAACTGAGTTCCGGAAATTTGGTTCACATGTTTATGACGGGTTTTGACTTTTTATTTCCAAAAACCGTAGTGTACTTTGGAATCGGTCTTGTAAATTACCCATTTATAAAGCTGCTTTGCAGTTGTAATTTGACGTCCCTGCAAACTTGCTATAGCAGCATTCCTTTTTATGACTCCTCCCAAAGCATCACATGGACCTTTACCACTTGGACATATGGCGAAAAAGTTTCACTCTGCATGTATATCAAACCCTTTTTTTTTGTGTGACACATATTGAAGGCTTATTTTTGTACTGACTGTCTGATCCATCAGAAAAAAAGTGAATTTTCTAATGACCCGATTATTTACTTTTGATGAAGTTTACACAATTAATTACAATTAACGAACTGCAACTTGGTTGTGCTTGGTGAACTCCGCGATTGCAGTGAAACTAATAAATTTCAAATATGAAGTATGACCATCCTTAATAAATAGTGTACAACAAATGAAAAGTTCTCAGCAAAATCACATATCAACATTTGCGTTTAAAAGAATGGACAAAAATTGCCAAAAATTTCATGGGTTTACAAAACTACCCATCAGCATCAATTATAGTAGCCCATGAGTTAGCAGCAAAATTTGACAGCTCTATCAGTCGAACTCTAACCGTGATGGAAAAAACAGTGAAGCAACGCCTGTTCCGGCATCTACAACATCTTAGCACTATTAGACAACAATCAGAGCATCGAAAGAAAGACCGGTTCCGGACGGCCGGCGACCCTGAGCGACAAGAAGCTCCAAAGGATGCTGAAGAGGAAGACCGAGAGAAAAGTGACTTTGTCGCTGCGTGTGCTTGGCCGGGAGGTCGATTCAACCAGCCAAAAAGTGAAAAAATACCTGGCGAACATGAACATACATGTCAGGAAGCGGAAGTCGACGCGACCAGTGGACGTCACTGGTTTCGGAGTTGCAGGCAATGACGCAGCGGCAGCGGCTGAATAAGATGGTCAACGCGATTTTCCTTGCGAATCGCGACGAGGCGGTGGTGATGGACGATGAGACCTATCTCACCCTGGATGGCAATGACTGGCAGGGCCCTTTGAATTTTACTTCCCCCACGAAGGAAGTGAGCTCTAAGGTGAAGTTCATTTCACACAACAAGTTCCCCAAGAAGCTGCTGCTGTGGCTGACAATCAGCGAGAAGCGACTGGCCATGAACGGAGAATTTTATAGTACGAAATGCTTTCTGGAAGTTGCGTCGTTCATCAAGAAATACCATGAGGGCGAAGACGCGGTGTGCTGGCCGGATATGGCGTCGGCCCACTATTGGAAGCGATCGTTGGATGAGATGGAGCGGCTTAATATCGATGTGGCACCCAATTCGGCGAACCCGCCCAACGTCCCCCAGGTGCATCCCATTGAGAATTTCTGGGCCAACCTGAAGCGTAAGATCTACTCCAACAATTTTGTATCGCGAAAACTGAGAAGGAATGATAAATAAAACGAAGGAAGAACTCAAAAACATGCATACACGCATATTTTCGTCCGCCACGGCGAATGTTTGGGTTAACTGCCGGAAGGCTGCTCGCGAGGGTGTAAAATTTTTTGCAAGTAAGCTTAAATAATTTCCTGCCATGAGAAATTTATCAAAAGCAATTATCAGTATTAACTTTTTTTATCACCATCCGAAAAAAAGTCCATTTTTAATGCAAACGTTATTTACTTAAGTGATTTGATTATCAGAAATTGTATAAAAAATTTGCTTGACAGGAATCTTCGAATCTTTACTGTATACCTCAAACAATGTAACGTGTTGTAACTCAGGTTTGATTATGGAAATGTCAGTAAAACAAACTCTTCAGTAGGAAAAAATGTACTGGTCGCCCTGAAAAGAACGGCTGGCATGGTCCGCGTCAGGAGTTGTCAGCAATGCTGGTAGCAAGTCTCGTTTTAGAAACTTGGTTACTATTTTAATGCTAGTCTTAAGAAAGTCGCTTGTAATGAGAGGTCTCTTAAGGATCTTTTTTGACCAAAATGGTCTCTACTTTAAGGTTATTTTCTAAGACAAATTTTATGCTGTGCATGTTCCAATTTCAAACAGGATATACAGAAATCCTGGTGTAAACTCTTAACGAACTTTGCCGAGAATTAAAAGCGGACCATACTTGAATAGTGTGAGCATCTTAATTTCGAACAAAATACAATCAGCATTCCTATCCATTTTTACTCAGTATTAATTATTTCGAAAGAATTTCATTTCTGATTCGGACTGAATGTAATTTAGAATTTACTGCCCATCCTTCTTAGATTCCGAGCTGATCTTGCTGGTTGTATTGAGTTGGTTTCGTCCAATACTTTGAGGTGACCTTTTTTTCTGTTTTGGCCAGATATTTGATGGATAATGATAATTAATTTAAAACTTTTACAGAAGTTCAGTACATGCATCTATTTATTACAGCTTACATACATTTACGACTGACGCCCTCTATCAGAGCCAATTTCCGTTACGTTTTAGTCAGTTGTTTTTTGTTCACTTCCTCATCTTTTTCTGTTCATCCTTCGTCTCTCTTTTGGCCTTCCGAGTTTAGGAAAGTTTGTTCTTTTTCATGTCTTTCGGTATAAAATCTACAGAGTTAGCCGCATAAAGGGTGTTCCGATCAAAACAGTAATGTGTGTGAGTCGATCAAAGTTTTTATTAAGAAGTCAAATTCTTTTTCTTTTTCAAGTTCAGTTAATACAGAATACATGAGAAATATTCAACTAAGCTTCCTTTTTACCGAACGTGAATTGCCGGGTCTTTCGCTTAACATCTGCCATGAGATTTTGTGCAGTCTCCTTGTCCACTTTATTCACCACAGAACGCCAGTTTGCCTTGAACTGTTTCTCGCTCACAACAGCTTTTTGAGTCTTCTTAAGGTTCCTCTTGACGATGACTCAAAATTGTTCGATTGGGCGGAGCTCTGGCGTGTTGGGAGGGTTCTTGTTCTTGGGCACCACTTGAACGTTGTTGGCAGCATACCACTCCATGGCCTTTTTTCCGTAATGGCAAGATGCCAAATCCGGTCAAAATAGAACGGAACAATTGTGCCGCTTCAGGAAAGGCAGTAGATGTTTTTGTAGGCACTCTCTCAGATACATTTCCTGGTTGACGGTTCCGGTCGCAATGTAAACGATGCTTTTCGAGCCACAGATACAGATGGCCTGCCACACCAGATATTTCTTCGTGAACTTTGACAATATCTGTCACCTTTCTCCGTCCAGTTGCCGCATAAAATTCCTGTCCCGGAAGCTGTTTAAAGTCTGCCTTGACGAAAGTTTCATCGTCCTGTACCACGCAATCAAACTTCGTCAGCATCGTCGTGTACAAATTTAGCGATCGTGCTTTGGCCGACGTGATTTGTTTATCGTCGCGATTTGGAGTCACCACTTTCTTATAAGTCGACAGTCCAGCTCGTGTTTTAGCTCTATCTACAGTTGAAGGCGCCACTCTCAGCTTCTTTGCAACATCTCGTACGGAGAGGTTGGGATTCCGCTCGAAACCGTGGGCAACTCTTTTTGTCGTCGCTGTGGCCTCCGGCTTTCGATTTCCCCCCAATCCAGCTTTCCTGGCTGTCGACAAACGTTCACCGAACACTTTTAATACGTTGGTAACAGTTGATTTAGCCAAATTCAACTATTTCGCCAACTTGGCGTGAGAGTAGTTTAGATTTTCACCATACACGTGCAAAATTTTGATGCGTTGCTACTCTTCCTACAACGACATTTTGATAACTGAAGTGCTAATCTCAAAATCAAAATGAAGGTATGATGCTACACGTACACATCTTCAAAATGAGGGGTGTGCAAAATATTTTAATGCACGATGAAAGGAAATGCGTCAAGTTTAAGTCGACCAAATTTTGATCGAAACACTCTTCATCACTCCTGCACGGTTTTGGAGTAGTGGCATAATCCCAAATCAGGCCAAACCAACGGTATTTGATCGCGCTGTCTCAAAAACGGCAAACTTTTTTGTAAATACCACCGTTTTTTGGTGCCTTTGGTCACGAATGGTTCACTTAGTTTTCCTCTACTGAATATGGCCTACCAAATCTGGTACTTTGAAGTGAATTTCGACAGCCTCTAGTTGAAGGGTTATGCCTGGTACAGGCATACAACGCTGACCGTTGTGCGAATTGTCAAATACTTTAATCCAGTACCAAAAAACACGTACTAGACTAAAGGAGTACAACGCTGTACGTTGTATGTCCAGGCATTAGACACAGTGAACTTGTCCTTACCCATCAAATATTTCTGCCAGGCAGCTGCGTAAAATCCACTTTGATGTAGATCTTATCATCAATGATGCAGCACCTATATTTCGTTAGTTTCTTTCATGTAGCGTTTGTTTTAATTTGGGAAGTTCTTTATCTTGTACGTTTCCAAACCGAATCGACACATCAAGTTTTTTGGCCAAATCCCGTTCCGATATGGCCGGAAAAATGCAAAAAGGGTTTAATTTTTTTTTGCACATAGTTCGCGGTTTTCGTCCAGCTTCTGGCTTGTGGTCCACTGTCATCCAGGAACCCTAAGGTGTGGCCCATTTAGTATTGGAACAAACATTTTTGATTCTTACAGCGACCTTAGTGGTCGGATTTGTGAACTAAGACATCTTGCTCCATATAACAATAACAACATCAGAAGATTTTTTTCACGGTGCACTCTGAACGTGTTTCAAAAAATACAAAATGGAAGAAGAAAGAATAAAAATAATTGTGCGCGATCATTTGGAAAACCTTTCGTGGTCTGGGCCAAACCTAGCTAAAGTGTTGGGTTTTCGCCGAAATACCATGTGGCGTGTTTTGAAAAAGTACAGAGAAACTTTGTCGACGGATCGCAAGCCTCAAAGTAGGCGTCGGAAGGGTACTGTCAACCATCAACTGGGAAACCTAGTCATCAAGAACATTAAGGCAAACCCCAACATCTCAGACCGAGATTTGGCCAAAAAGTTTCGCGCCGCACGCAGTACCGTGCAACGGATTCGTCTCCGGGAAGGCTTCAAGTCATACCGTGCCTGTAGACAACCAAATAGGGATCAAAGGCAGAACAATGTGGCCAGAAAACGGTATGATCAGGTGTTGACAAAATACAATGGCTGTCTCTTGTAAAGGCCGATTTCAAACAGCTACCGGGACGAAAAATTTACTTGGCTACGGCTCGGAGAGATGTTCCTGCTAAATTCAAGTTTATGTTTGCAGATGAATTTGCACGTAAATACATGATTTGGCAAGGCAGCTGTAGCTGCGGTAGGAAAACCAAGGTTTTCATCGCTGATAAGACATTCAATTCAGAGCTGTACAGAACGGAATGTCTCCAAAAGCGAATATTGCCATTCATCAGATTCCACAATGAACCTGTCATGTCTTGCAAGCTGTCATTACAGTAAAACAGTGCTACAGTGGTATGAAACCAACGGGATTCAGTTTATACCGAAAGAACTCAACCCACCAAACTGTCCCTAACTCAGACCGATAGAGAGATTTTGGGCCATTATGAGGAGGAAGATTTCTGTTGCTGATTTTTCGTTGCAATGTTTTTTTTACGGCTGGCTCGCAGGGCCAGACACCAACCCCCTACTTTCCGGAGGACCATAGTGGACAGTTGAGCTTAGAGTCCTTTCCTGGCACTCGGACGTCGATCAGAAGCTTTTGTGAGCCGCTCCTCCTGGAGAATAGACGCTCAGATTTGCAGAAGCAAACCCCGCCTTTCCCTGTTAGCCTACGACCAAAGTTCCCACCGGGGTTGGTTACCCGATCTTCCCTAAGGTTGCTCGCAGCCCAACCGGCACCGCGGGGAGATAAGGATAGGAGTTACTGAACAAGAGCCTAAGGACCATTAAATAGGGTCTAATTCAAACCTGCAGGTACGTTAAGTACCAGTGGTACGCATTGTTCAGTCATTTACGCAACATGGACATTATCGCAAGAATTTTTGGGACGGTGGCAGAGCTAAACACTAGCCTGAAACGCGAAGCAGCAAAGGTCGGACTGGTGTCGAATGCGTCGAAAACAAAGTGCATGCTAGTAGGCGGAACCGAACACGACCGGATCCGCCTGGGAAGAAATGCCACGATAGACGGGCATACCTTCGAGGTGGTGGAGGAATTTGTCTACCTCGGATCCTTACTGACAGCTGACAACAATACGAGTCGTTAAATTCGAAGGTGCACTACAGGCTCCAGAAGAAACTGCGGTCTAAAAAGATTCACCCCCGCACCAAATGCACTATGTACAAAACGCGGTGGTCCTCTACGGACAAGAGACATGGACCATGCTCTAGGAGGACCTGCAAGCATTCGGAGTTTTTGAGCGACGCCTGCTAAGGACGATCTTCGGCAGTGTGCAGGAGAACGGTGTGTGGCGGCGAAGGATGAACCACGAGCTCGTTGCACTCTAGCCGGAAGGGTCCGGTGGGCAGGGCATGTTGCAAGAATGCCGAACAACAACCCTGCAAAGTTGGTGTTCGCTACTGATCCGGTGGGCACAAGAAGGCGTGGAGCGCAGAGTGCACGATGGGCGGACCAAGTGGAGCGTGATCTGGCGAGCATTGGGCGTGACCGAGGTTGGAGAGTGGCAGCCGCAAACTGAGTATTGTGGCGTACTATTGTTGATCTTATCCTAAATGTGATGTTGAACATATAAATGTATGTATGAGGAGGAAGCTTAAGGTGAATGGCAGTGTTGTCAAAAGCATCAATGAATTGAGAACCAAGTGGAATAAGCTTGCCAAAACGATGGATGAGAAGAATGTGCGCCGGTTGATAAAACGTATTCCGGGCAAAATCCGCAAATTTCTTCGAAATCGAGATGATTTTTTTCCCCACTAAAGTTCACATAATGTCGAACATTTAAGTTAAAACAGAATACTTTTTTGTTAATGCATATCCAAAATATGCACAATAGTCTATGTTCCAATTTTAACCTTACATTCAAGTGATTCAGGTCTAGTTTACTCCATATTCTTGTGATTTAAGGCAGACTCACTTCATAATATAGTGATTCAGGCCTGATTTATTTCATATTCAAGTAATTCGGACCTGATTCACTTCATATTCCCACTGTGCAGTGGTATGAAACCAACGGGATTCAGTTTATACCGAAAGAACTTAACCCACCAAACTGTCCCCAGCTCAGACCGGTAGAGAGATTTTGGGCTAATATAAAGCGGAAGCTGAAGGTGAATGGCAGTGTCGTCAAAAGCATCAATGGACCAAGGGGAATAAGATTGCCTTAACGATGGGTGAAAATAATGGACGATTAATGAAACGTATTCCGGGAAAAGTCCACAAATTGCTTCGAAATCGAGATGATTAATTTATTTTTGTATTTTCCCTCTAAAGTTCACATTAAGTCGAACATTTTAGTTAAAACAGAATACTATTTTGTTAATGTACTGTTAATCTCAATGCCACACCTTATAAAAAAATGAATTTCAGCAAGCGCGTACAATTTTCCCTCGTTTGATTCCAAGTCAAAGGAAGCGTAAACAAAGAAATTGTTTGCAATCTTTCATGCGCCATACAACAATGTTTGCAATCTTCCATACAACAGACTAGATTCAGGCGTAATCTGGTTGAATGTGCACGGAATATCCTATTAATTTTTGCCAAATCTACACAGAAACAAAAGCGTTCACGAAAATGAAAACGGACCGTGAACTAGTTCACGTTTTCAGGATTTTTACCTAAAAACGTGATTTAGTTCATGATTACGTGATTCAGTTCACGGTGTATTTTTGCTTGTTCTCGAATTCATGACTGCAGTTCACGGATCCGGGCACGGATTTTTTTCCGTGTAGCATTCTCTTTTTGTGCATTAGATAATACAGAAAATTAAATGTTTCTTTCTATCTGCATAGCTCAAAATCAACAAATTTGCATGTCGCCTATAAATACTCGTTCTTTCTCGTTGATTTTTGCATCCGTAAATTTAGCAAGCAGCAAACCTACCCCTCAGATAAACATGATTTTATTTTTATTCTTTTCCTCCAAAAGATAGAAATCAGCAAAATAGTGTGTCCGTCAAAGGCAATTTACATCTAATTTCCGCAAAATAAAAATAAAAAAGCAGACTCATCTTTCACAGTTAAGCTGATATCAATATAAACTAATGAAACTAGCCGGTTGAATAACGCCCGGCTCAGTCTACGACGAAGGGATGTTTGGCTTCCTACCGTATTCACCCTGCCTGCTCTTGTTTGTTTGACATTTGCTTTTGACAAACGCTTTGGCCTTAAGCCACAGACTATGATCCTCCACTCGGCTTGTTGCGCGCCCATATCGATGATATCTGAATAAATTATCATACGAATTGCTTATTCCACATATGTGGAACACCGTCAACCAAGGTCTTGATGAGTGAGGAGTTCGAAGAAGAAAAATTTCCAGTCGACAATCTATAAATAGTCACTTTTGCCTTCAATGAGGGCGATTGTTTCTATAGATAAGAGTCGAAATGCTCACTCGATATCGATTGCTTAAGATATTTTGCAATCAGAGTCTAACTTTAGACAGACACTACTTCATAGGTGTTTGTTGTCATTGTCGGTCTTACATTTTCATACGCGGCACGTGTCTTGGTATCATTCGTGCTGCATGCCAAATAGCTTACCACCACGCCAAGTGATACCGCCAGCTGATAAGCCCTTCGATTTGCCTTTGGTGTGCAGCTGACTTATAAAGACTACGAACGACGGAGTACGATAAGCCTAGTTCAACCCCACTCCGAAGCTGTACAGACTGAGACAACCATGGTGGAACCGTGACAAGACCGTGTAGAGGTTAGGCGTTTCTTCCTGATAAGAGAAAATACCGGACTGGCAAGTAGCTGGATCTCGAGAGAGTGGAACGCGGAGCGTAAAAATGACGTATCACTTTGGAACACCCCGCGAAAGGGTTGATAAGGCGGCCGCGGTTCAGACATAAATACTCGTACCGTACAACTGGATTCGATTATCGATTATTTCTGCATGCTGATGAAGACGATGAACCGGTATTGTGGCGTTTTGCTCTATGTAGGTAGGCTAACCCTTATCTCGAGCGGAATATGAAATTATGCCAGGCAGAGCTGTATTCAGGACGGTGAATGAAAAACGAGACGTTCCAATTTCCCAACTGTGGCTCCAGCTTTTATCAATAAACGTAGCAAATCAATATTTCAGTCGCGTTTCTTTCAAGCTTGTACATTTGCATCTGTTTCGCGAATCGGTCGTAAGTCAAAACAGTAAAAGCGTGTAGCAATCTACAGCAGACTCGCACTATCCATCCGGGATGGGTGTGTTTTGACGGATTGCATTGAAAGTAACTAAATTAAGCAGAGGCAGCTGTTTTCAATCACCTTCGAGAAAAATCCGGGCGTTTCGCGAGATTTATGAATGTTTGACTTCTTATATTATTATTTCTCCAAGCCTTTCGCCGATTACCAAATGGATGATGGGATGGAAACCGGATTTATAGCCGATCAATCAAGTCTCGCGGGTCGTCCGTTTTTTTTTTATGGCACTGTTTATTTATCGATTTACGCCTGTTTTGTTTTCTGATTTCGGGTGCACGTTGATTAATTTCACTGGTAGCCAGTGCGTACGTGTGTACATGAGTTTGCGTGTTAATGGCGCCAAAGAATGAATACAGCCGATGCCTGTAGCAACCAGTCATTATTGCAGTGTCAGGGATGGACTCATGATTTTGTTAACTATTTTTTCACTGCAATGAAATGATGCAAAATCGTGCATAAATCGGGTTAAACACATATCCTAAATACCGTAATCGGTGGTCAAATTGAACGCCTCTAATTGAAAAAGTTTAATATTTTAACATACAGCCAAACTTTTCGGTCGGAATCATTTTTAAAACCAGTACTAGTACAAATTGTGAACAGTTAATTGTGATTATTATTTTATAATGTACTTTTTTACACTAATTTTAAAAATAATCATAGGGGGCGAAATTGAACACCAGCAGCAAACAGCTATTTCGCGAATTATATATTTTTTAAATTCACAATATGGGCTGATTACTAATAACGCAAGATGTTTACACCCCTAAGCTTTCTCGCTTGCATTTTTCTTCTTAGGGAACGTTTAAAAATTACGTCCATGATTGAAGGAGGGTTCAAAATGTTGTGAAAACAAACGATGCCAAAACACTGTAGTAGGAATAACAGCGGTCGAAAATTCTAAAAAATCTAGAAATTTTGTTTAATCTTCCTTTTGGGTGTGTACGTATATTACGTCAAGCTTTTTGAAAGGGAGGGGGAGGGGTGTTTAGAAAATGTAACGGCTCATATGATGTTTTTAGACACTTTAAATAAAAAGGGCGATTTTGTGGGAGGAGAGTTTCTTAATAGTAATTTTTAGCATGACGTTATTGCCTCCCCCTTTGTTACGCATTTTGTATGAATGCTCCAAAAAATTTGTATGACCCGTCATTCCAGCCCCGGTATCTACTTTGCGTCAGCTGAATTCGATTTTCTTCCACTTCCAGCCCGCCGCTCGTCCAGCCCGCCGGGTCGTCTGGGACTCCTTAAACGATTTTACCACCCGAGACACAGTTGTATGAGTGATTCCCAGTTGTCCTTCGATTCATCTCATTGTCGCAGTCGGATTTTCCATGCAGGCGCGCAAAATTTTCCGGCGGTTTTCTTCTTGTTTCGATGAAATCTCAATAACCACTGAATCGATTGTTATGAAATTTTGCACATGTATTCCAAACTAGTTATACCCAGATTTTCATCAATGTTTACCCACGGACAAAAAAGTTACACACGGATAAAAATGGTGCATTTTTTTCGAGTACAGGCCTTAGCTTAGCTATCCGGTCTTTTGCGTCCACTAAATTGTCGTCGTAATCCGCTTTTGCGTTATGCAATAGAGGGAACCGACGCTTTATTTTACGGCCCAACATAGTCTCTTCTGGAGGCACTCCTGTGACGGCATGCGCGGCCGAATTATGAGCGTTGACAGCGGCCCTTAACCATCGCCATCGGCCATCGCCTTGTCAATTACTTTCATGCTGTTCTCTACTAGCCCTTTTTGCTGTGGATACCACGGTGTATATAAAATAGATGAATCCCTCGGTTTGAGCAAAATTGCTTGTATTCGGCGCCGTTAAATGGTTGCCCGTTGTCGGACTGGATGCATCGTAGAAACCCTTCTCTCTCAAATATTGCGTCAAGGGCTCTTATTGTATATTCAAAACTTGTTGAATTGACCACCCGTGCGATTAAGTATCTTTAGCGGAAGTCGATGATGACCAATATCGATATGTCGCCAAATCTGGAATACAGGCCGTTGAAGTCCAGTGCAATCGTCTCCCAAGGAACTTTAGGAGCGAATTTACGGCGTATTGAATAGGCTTTTCATGTATACCAGTGATGGCGTAAATTTGGCACGCTTTAACCCAGTTTCTGCGTCGGTTGCGATGCCCGGCTCCAAACCCACTGCCGCAGGATGCTTTTTTGATTGGCAGCCAACGGGTGACCATCATGTGCCAGCTGACGCGCTTTTTCTCTAAGTTTTTTCCGGGATGATCGCACACCTATTCATTACCAGGATTCCTTATTGGGCGCAAAGGTCACTCTTTATTAATTGATACCTTCTCTAATTCTTCGTCCATATTCCTGTTTCCAAGGCCTCAGCAACTTTCTGAAGTTCCTTGTGTTCTTTCGTTGCGTCACGTATTTCCTGCTCAGTTAAAAACCCAACGGTGTTCTAGAGAAGCTATCTCCCATGGGCTTTGTTGTTCCTTAAATGGATCATCCTCCCCAACAAATAAGCGGGATGATGGGTCTGCGATATTGTCGCGGCCGCGCACGTACTCGACATCGTAACTGTAGGAACTTAGCCTAAGAGCCCACCCGTCAGCCCGAGGCAGAGCTCTCCTCGAGTTCTCATGGAATCTATTGAGGATGTAGTGCACTCCATGTGCGTCCATCCAAGTAAGAAGACTGCCCAAACTGCCCCAAATGCTTCGCGCTGGTTTGGGTGTACTTCTTTTCCGCAGGCTTTCGACACAAAGCTGATAATCCTTAGCTTGCGAACTGCACCTTCTTGCACGAGGACCGCGCCAAGTGCATTCGGGATGGCGTCGGTGTGTAGGATCAGTTTATCCTTTTCGGAAGTGGGCCCTTTTATACCTAGTTGATCGGTGACTTCAGTTTCGAGTTATGTTGAGCATGATCTCTCGTCCAGAAAAGCGAATATATTAGTTACTTTACTATTTCCAAATATCTTCATGGGTAGGTATTGGAACAGTGAGAACGAATGACTCTGGTGATGATTCTGATGAGTTGTACCGTATCGTTCACGGTTGGATGTGTATGTTCTGACTGCTGAGTATGTAGAAGTTCATGATGGCATGATGGGCAACCTGCAAGGCCATATTCCTTCTTCGAACGGCATGGCCATTTCCGGTGCAGAACCAGGCAGGTTCTGCAGAGATTCTTCCTACGGATTGCTCGCCAACGGGCATCAACAGTCAGGGATTTGAAGAATTGGCAGCTGGTATGTAATGATTGGCGAACCGGTTCACTCGCTGCGCCTTGTGCATTAACGAACAACTTTTCCATTTGTTTGTCGGAGCGATTTATTTCCGGATTTCCTTGGTAGTATATTTGAAGCCAGACACACTTGATTTGATTTGAAGTTGTTGCATGTCAACAAGTTGACGTCTGTCTGCCCTTATTTGTAGCTACTCCACTGTAACTTGAAGTTCGTTGGTAGCTTTTCTACTAGTTCGTTAAGCAGCAACGGATTTTTCAAGTGAGTCTGTTGCTATGCCATGAGCTCTTCTTCTTCCAACTTTTTCATTCTGATATGACTCTGCTGTTCCAAAAGCTCCAAGCGTAGCTGAACCTGATGTAGCTTCTTGCTTGACGCAGATGTATACGCTAAACCGTCGAACCTGAACCGGTCGCCTTACGACTTGTTCGCCAAAAATACCTGCTCTGGCAGGCCATATGCCAATGCGCTAAACCGAGTAAACCATACATCACAACGGGTACCATCGACAGCAAAATTTACCGCACCGAGTGCCTCCAGAAGCGTATGTTGCCCTTCCTGCGGTCCCACGGAGGCGAGATATTATTTTGGTCGGACCTGGCATCATGCCATTACGCGCGATCGACGTTGGATTGGTACAGAGACAATAACGACAAACCGCCAACCCCCCCAAATTCACCAGAGATTCGTTCGGTGGAAAGATTTTGGGCCATAATGAAGGCCAAAGTTCGAAAATCGTCCAAGGTGTTTAAGAACGAGCTGAAGTTGAAGAAAGAATGGATGAAAGTAACCAAAAAGGTCGGCTCCACCATTGCACAAAATGTAATGAGGGGTCTTAAGGGAAAGGTGCGGGCTTTTAACGTTGGAAAGGAAATTGAATAAAGTAATTATGGCGAAACATAATTCATATGTATTAATTCATTCTTTGAAAGTGTTAAGAAAATTCGGCTTAAAATAAATTTTTGGCGAACACTTTTGTCTGGTGCTTTTTTTTTTCAATTACAGGCCTTAATTGTCCAAGTATTTTTCATTTGTTGCTGCGCATATAGACATTTTACCAACTCTGAACAGACCTAACTCATGCTGAGCTGTGTGATGGCGCTATCTAGTTTCTGATTTTACGGTTCTATCAATATCACTTATTCGTCATTACTAGTGTTATCAATGCTTTTGTTATTATTATGGCATTAATTTTTCTTGACAGATAATTTATATTGTTGATTATTATTTCATACGTCCAATCATTTTTTAATTCATTTTTCATTGGCCTCATATTTAGAAGTATATAGTGCCTTCAATACATGAGGCTTCGACTGAACCTACGGCAGACATTCGTACTTAACGCTAAAAGTCCAATTAGGTTTCCTGGTTGGTCTATAATTCATCTTCACAGACTTGACAATTGAAGTAACGCAGCTACGAAGCTACAATTTTAGCAACCATTGACCAGCATCTTGATGTTGACTATTAATATAGAGTGCTTCTTATTATATTATGTTTAAAGGTTCTGAAATCACCTGTTGCTTCATAGAACCAGCAAGGAAAGGAAATTTTAAAAGGAAATTTCGGCATGCAAGTTGTACAATTTTTGAAACATTATCCAGGCTACCCATTTTGCCGTATTAAATTACATACACTTCTTAAATACTTATTACGTTTATATATGTTGTATATTTGATTTATATAATGCATGAAACTAAATATATTTCATTGATTGATAATATTTAAATACTGGGATGGGCGGGTGCATCAGGGATCATTGAAGTTTCAATTGGACAATGGAGTGGACAGCCAACCGGAGTCTAGGAAGGGATGAGTCTATCATTTATGATTGGTACATTCCACTCCGACAGTTGTAATGAATTTGACGCGCCTTTCTCAAACAAACATCTTAAAGGAAGCTTAACTGAATTGCATATTCTGTTATTCGAACTATCGGATCATATTGCTGGAAGGAGATTCTCTATTCCCAGGGAGTGAGTGGATGGAGGCCCTTCCGCAGCAGTATGTTCGATTTAGAACGATAACAAAGCATGATCTTTCTGTTAAGTGGAACCGCATGCAGGGCAAGTCCCGCGCTAGGATGGTGGCTTCCTACATACATACACGCAGAATTTCAGTGCGATACTGCCCTTAGTTTTTTTTCTGACAGCTGATTGTTGTTTACGTGTTTGGCATCATGGATTAATGAATATGGATTAAAATGATTTGCGTTCTCTCATAAAACATAATTTTTTTCGAGAGTTTCGTGGTGGCCGCAACACTACTACTGATTAAGTAAAAAATAATATTCGATGATTATCAAAATTCTAGCTCGTTTTATTATCATTGAGTTCATTTTGATAACAAATTTTGTGATAAGAATTTCTTGAGATAATTTCAAATGAAGTTATCAACATGATATCAAATTCATACACTCATAACTGCAGTAGTGCATCTAGTGAGAAGCTCAATTTAATATCCATCACATGCTGGTAATATTCAGCATTTGTCAGCATGCTGCAAGAGTTCAGTAACTTTCATCAAAAATTGTCTTTAAAATTGATAACAGATTATAACAAAATTTGTCAATGTTGATAACTAAATTTGTTATGCGATAACAGGTGAGTTCAAAATGATATCTGAGATAACAGAACTTGTTACTTATTTGATATCAGTTTGTTATTTTACTTTGAAAAATATTAGTACTGAGCGCAGACGCCATATTTTGGCCGAGATTCTCCTGACCAAAAACACGAACGCGAGACCATTTCGAAACAGTGTTTAGACTTGCTAATGTTGAATCAGAAGGACTTGCGGTGTCGATTGGTAGCTGTTGATGAAACCTGAATCCACTTGTTACACACCAGCCAACAGAACTAGTGCCCTGCATTGGACTGAAACCGGCACGAGTGCTCCGAAGCGGCATAGGGGGCTAAATGGGTCGGAATGATTTTGGCGTTGGTTTTCTGGGATTGTCGTGACATAATCTTCGTGGACTACCTCGAAAAAATAAAACCATCAACAGCGAGTAGTACTGTGCATTATTGGAGCAATTCAAGGCTGAAATCGCTGCAAAACGGCCTGACATGATGCGAAAAACAATTTTGTTTTGCCAGACAATGCGCCGGCGCGCAAAAGCATCACAACCACGGCTAAAACCAAGGACCTACGGCTCCAATTGCTTCCGCAGCCACCGTATTCACCCAATTTGGCTCCCTCGGACTATTATCTGTTACTTAACCTCAAATGATGGCTCATCAATAGAAAAATCAGCTCACGAGAGGAAATCATCGACGCCGCGGAAGAGTATTCTGCAGACCTTCCGGAAAATTAATTTTTGGACGGGATCAAGAAGTTAGAAAATCGCTGGAATAAGTGTAGCGATCTTAAAGGTAGTTCCCTTGAACATTTTTTTTTAAATGGAATAAAAAAAACGGTCAGGTTAAGGTTAAAAGTCTATCTTTAAAAAAACCAATAGTTTTACTTATGGAATACATTTAGGGTAGAGAAAGGATTCAGCCCCATGGCCCCAATCCAAGCATTGGGCAACAATTATCTACAACGTTAATTATTGATACAAATAATTCAATTTGAAAATAAATGAAAAGATTGGGCTGGAACCAACGGCTTTACTTCTCTTTCGAAGATAGCAAATCATCATTTGAGATTTTTTTGTCTCAGAAAATCCCGGTGGCACCGATTGGAATTGATACCAGACCCACTTTGGTGAGATGTAATCATGCTTACCACTGCACCACCAGCGCCGTCGTTTTTTGACTTGGAAACGTGAACTAATTTATGTAGAAGGGAGATGATCGCTTATTACTTTGAGGCACCAAGAGTGGACAGTAATGTGTGCTAGAATGAAAGATATGAAAAGAAAGTGTTGAAAGTTCCGCCAGTGTACGGTAGGTTGGAAATAGAATAGAAGTATTGAAAATTGAGCGAAAGGGCACGGGTAAAGTAGTACTCGAACCAAGGACGTTACCATTGCCTAAAATCCCACTGCGGGGTAGGTCGATGCACGGACGAATCCACCGCCTAAACAGGCAAAAGTAACATGTTGGTACGCGCTCATGTACTACTGATAGGTTGGTTCGAGTACTACTTTACCCATGCCTTTTCGCTCAATTCGTGGCTGCCTTTCGTGTGCGGTTTTTTTTATAGGTACAGTAAGAAATTCCTTTTTTGCTAGTCAACATTGTTTATCTTGAGCAAACCTTGTTTTTTTGTGTGTTGTTTAAGTTTATACCCTTGTTATGATACATGTACAATAAGGGCATCTTCAACGGCGATCCAAATCGTGGATTAGATTTATTTTTTTAGACCAAACGCAAAAACATCGCTGCACCGGTGTTGTAAATTTTGTTTTATACTGGATCTATTTTGCATCATTTTAAATTTTGTATATGTTTTGATCTATTCTTGCAGCAATTTGGAACAAGAAAAATACCGTTCCAAAACATTGCACGCTACTTGATAATATCAATTATTGAGTAAAATTTCAGCATTTACTAAACAATAACTCAATAATATTGAGTATATTCTGAGGTATATTTGTGAGCCGAAAGATAACCGTGTTTGCTGCTGTGTGATGCTGGCGGTGGACAAAAGTGTGTTGCTCGCCTCGGATGCTGATAATTACCTCTAGTTGCTTCCCAATGCTAGTGAATTGATTTTTCGTTTCATTCCTAAATAACGAATGGTTGTTTTCGTTTTTTTACAGCCACTGCATTTTCCGGAAAACGCTGACTAGATCGAAATGCGGAAGTACCAAGATTCCGAATAGTATTCCGATTGCTCGGAAATGTATAGTAATGAAGTCTTTAAAGTAAACAATCTGTTTATTGATAGATTGGTCATGATAAGCACTTGCAAATAGCTCATACAGATAAATTTTGGAGAAGCCTCTAGTTGACTCTAGTTGGCGCATAATGTCCAGGAACAACTCCCTTGGCATGCAGAAACAATGCTGAAAGTGCTTCTTGTTGGAGGTTTGCGTGTCGCTATAGTAGGCCTGGAACAGCTTCTGATGATCGGAACGGAAATCACGGGGCGTCATTCAGGATGTGACCCTCTCCGTTTAGACTCCTGTTTATCCGCTGCCAAACTGCAAATCAGCATTATCTAATATAGTTTTAATAAAATGCATGCATTCACACACTCACCTTCAGCCAAACGAAAGAACAAGTCTCGAGTAATTCATGATTAGGGCCTAAAAGCCATTTGTAAACAATGACTCTAAACGTTGATCTCTCACGAACCACGTGAATCCTACTATATACAGCTACTCCATATGGTAGAACTAACATTCTATTAACAGATGCTGCCTTTATTTCACGAGAGTGATGCAAGAATCAAGAGAAATCGACATTTAAAGTCATTGTTTACAAATGGCTTTTAGGCCCTTAACATGAATTACTCGAGAAGTATTCCTTGTCGTCAGCTAACGATATTGTTAATTCTTTTCTACTCTGAAATCGACATTTAAAGCCATTGTTTACAAATGGCTTTTAGGCCCTTAACATGAATTACTCGAGAAGTATTCCTTGTCGTCAGCTAACGACGCATTACTGGCATTAAAAATTATTTGGTCAAACCAATCAATAGTAAAATGTTTGTGAAAAATCGGCGATCTCTGAAACAAAAACTTCTGATCTCTGATGTTGAATTATCGACAGGATGACACGTGTTGACGGGTTTAATAACCAGAAATACAACACCGGTGCGTGGAACGCAAAGTTGGTCTATTTAAGTTAGTTCAATTCAAGTCTCGCTGATGCAAATCAGTTATAAAGTTGATCTAAAAATAGACCGCCGCTGAAGATGCCCTAAGATCAATACATTCTTGTTAATGTTATAATGTGGAATTGAATAGGTATTTTTTCAAGTGTTTTCATTTAGATCTTTACTGATCAAAACAAACCCAGAAAACTTCTTTAAAAAATATTTAATATGTACCTTTCAAGAAAAGGATTTATAAAGTAATAAAACACCCGTTTAAATACTCGCCGCTCTCCCGTTCACCGAGTCAAACATTGCGCAAAACAAACAACAAACAGTCGTACTACAGCTCAATCACATCACGCCTACCTCTTCTGCCAGACACCCAGCCCGAAAACCATATCGCACTTCATGAAGTGGCCGCATTAAATCACTGATCCACCCGATTACGGCTCGTGATGGAACTTTATTTCTGTCATCCACTTAACACCATCATCATCTTCTATCACCCTCAAGATTGCATTCCCGCCGACTTTTGCAGCAATGTGTTTATCTCTCAACGATTCATACAAAAAAACAGGAATCCCCCGAGCGAATGTAGTTTTTCGGCTGTTCGGTTTGTTTGATTAGGGACAAGTAGTTATCGACAAACTCATAGCTTCATATGGTTAAAAAACAACTGAGAACCATGGAGTGCTGATCGGTTTATTCGCCGTGCTATTTGAGGGATTCCTGTAGTCCGAAATTTCCCTGCCCCTTCGTTGTTATTGTTAATTCTTTTCTACTCTGATCTATATTTTGAATGATATAAAAAGAACACCATCGATGTTGATCTTGATGACGATCCCTTTCAGCCAGTTTCTAAAAATAAATCTCGTATTTTTTTTTCATTCTCAGAATAACAGAGTTCAAGAAGAGCCACAAGCTGCCACCGCCACCGTCGTCGTCGTCGTTGACTTTATCAGTATCATCATCCCAGCCAGCGCGCTACTGTCAGTTGTGTCCGCATGTTTCGAAGCAATCGCTTGTCTCAAGAAACGATTCAGTGAACCAAATCGTCATCAATTTCGGTAACGTGAAATCATCGCGTGAGGTTGTTTTAAAAAATTGTGAAACGGTACCACCTTTCTAATGTAGATTATTTGTTGTGTTGGAAATATCGACATTGTGTTTACGAGAAATTCTATACGTAGGTGTCATAACAGCTAAAAGCGTGAAAATCGGTCTAGTCCACAAGTGTGTTCTGTTTTCTGTGAAGAATCGGTGAAGAAAATTCAGTGAAAGATAATCGACTGTCAATCACAACCCGAAAGAAGAAGAAGAAGAAGAAGAGAGAGATAAAAAGTTCAACGCAAGTGGTGAAACAGAACAGCTGTAAGATCAGCCGTCAAGTGTCATTGGCCACAAGTTGCCTTGGCGAAGATAGCGCCACCTCGGCAATAGCCACCGTCCGCGTCCGTGTCGTCGTTGCTTGCCCAGTATTTAAATACAACAAGTAGGTACCAAGTAATGTAGATATAAGCTAGCTACTTATAAATACGACAACCCCAAGAGAGGAAGGAAGCGAACACGGCAAACTTGTTTCGCTTGATCAAGTGCCAATTTCGAGCGTGCGAGATGTTTGTAGCCAACCGTGTCGCCGTGACAAGTGGTTCATTCATTATTCTCCATTGCCGCTACTGCTCTAGACAAAGTCATGCCGCGCGATATAATTTTTGTTTCGTTTTCTTGATCGAGTGATGCAACATCACTTGGATCTTGGTTGGGTGGTGAGTTTTACAGGTGTTAGTGTGTTTGTGACGACCTACTCCGGTCCGGACGGTGGTGAGTTCACCAACACTATGTGAGTTGATCTTGACATGGTGTAGTGATTCGAGTTGGTGTGAGTAGTCCAGCGAACCTACTATCAGCTGTGAATTTGTTTTGTAAATAAATAAATTTTAATTGCCAATGGTGCCAAACTGATGAGGTTTTTAATCGCATAACATTGCAAAAGGGGTTAAAATAATTTGAGACGCGTGGTCACAAGGAATGAATTGATTTATTTCTACGATATTTTCGTCATCGTCAAACGTTTTTCATGATCTGTCTTAATCGACAAAATTGCAGTTCGAGTATGGCTCGATTATCTGCAGACCGTTTTTTATCCCTAACTATAAACTCGATTATCCGTAGGGAAAACGTGTTGAAATAAATAGTAACATACTGTATACATTTGTTACTAATATTGTTACCACAGATATGCTAAAGAGGTCACGTTCCGATTTGTCTATCCCCGATTTTATCACTTTTTACCCGATCTTGTCATCATGTGAGACTGCAGAGAATTTAATGTATATAAACCCTTCTTTCACGCAATATTCATAAGTTGATAGTATCCCATCAACCTTACTTCACACTCAATTTACCTCGGCAAAATGTCCAACAGCCGATCAACTCGGCAGTTGCTTTTGCTGACATTCCTGTTTGATGTTTGTTTGTTAGCCGAATCTCGGTAAGCTATTCCCTGAATCTCAGTTAATTGAAATGCCGAAATGATCGACTGTTGGATTCTCGTCGAAAAAAACCAAGTGTGTATAACTTGCAAATCTGACATTCTTTATCTCAACCTTTATTTATTTGTGAAATATTCAGGTAGCAAATAATGTGTATTAATAATATGAATTCGCCACGGCTTTTTTTTTTGCATCAATATTCAGCAAGGTCAATGTCGGGTGAAAAAGGGAAATACTCATGTTGGTGCGCCAACTTTGACACCAGCTGTAGTCCACACCACTTGATGGAAACAGTTCAAATTTTGTCCACATTATTTTCTGTATTGTATTAACCTATGGAGAAATTTATTCTACCTAAAATTTTCACGGGAATAGGGATTTTTTAAATTGCTATGTCCAAACTTGACTTTTTTCACATATGTTATGATAACTTCTAATTTAAAAACTTCATCTACATGAAATTTTGGTCACATAAGTCACATAAATTTGGTCACAAATAAATTGATAATTGACAAAGTTACAGAAGGTTGAACAATGCGTTTTTTGTATGCACAATTTTGCTCGTTTTTTTGCTACTGAGTGTAGATAGACTACTGCTGCTTTTCTTCTTAACAATTGCAGGGATCCCGTCGGGCCCTGGGCTACTTCATCATCCAAAGATACTTGCATGAGCACACTTGAAGGTTGACTCAGGAAATAGACGGGCCTTCAATTCTTCCCATGGACATAACAGTGGGGAGACCGTTCTTTGTTCGTTCACGTAATTCCAGAACCCTGGACGTAGTTGTTCTGATTTAAGCGTTTGTATCGAAAATTGGCTGAGTGGTAAACTTGTTTGCATCGGCAGGTTTAACACTTTGAATATTTGCGCAAAGTAGACCGTTTCAAGCTTTTCAAACGCTTCAGATGATTGTTACTCCATGGCGGATTGCGGGGCGATCTTCGAGTTGGTTTTGGAATAAACTGGTCAATGCTATACAAAAGTATCCTGGAAAAGCCATCAACTGATGAATGCAGAGCCTGATTGATGAATTCAAGTCAGTCAATGTTGGATAGAAAAGGATTCATAGTAGTGTAATCAACATTCTTGAAGTCGTAATAAAGTGTTTTCACTGGAACCATAAATACGCAAGGTGAAGCTGCGCTTATTTCGATCAACAGAGATAGATGATGAATTCATTGCTTCACAAGAGGAGAATGAGCTTTTATCAAAGAAAAATGCACATCTCCTTCGATACTACCAAAACAAAGGTTAAACTATTGTTACCTTCTATGAAGTTCAATTGATAAGAACGCGCCAAACTGTAGTTGTCGTTGCGCTGATCGAAAAATGTGTAACGTCAGGATAAAGACGTCAATAAACGTCGGGATGAAGACAATTGGCTGAGCTTTCATTCAATGTCGGGTAGGTTAAAGTGACTGACAATCAATAAACTATCCCTAGTTTTCATTTGACTGGTGATGTGATTAAGGGGGGATATACAGTTAGAACGACAAAAAATTTTTTTTTGTCATCAAATGTTAGTAAATTTTCCATAGAATACGCTCCTTTTTTCGAAATTTGAACTACAACAGTTTCTTTTCATCGTTTCCGAAGACGCCTTTTTCGCACGCGTATAAAGAGACGCTTGACCGAGAAGACCTATTTTCGTTTTTCTCAAAACAGCATTTTCGGAGTTTATGCCGGTGATAACTCGAAAACTAATTATTCGATTAAGCTGAAACTTTTAGGAATTTTATTTATTTACTTTTTTTTTCAATTCATCTACAAATTGTAAATGTAATTAATGTAATTTGTTTTGGGTTAGCAGGTTTCAGATCAAAACTGCGACCAAGAGAGCCGTCACAAGCAAAATAAAACAACTTTACCAACGCACTCTAACGGCCGCCATTTTGTTGAAATTTTTTTTTAAATACTTTTTTTTACTACATGGATACACTTATGATTGTAAAAAAGTTTCGATTGATTTGCGTAAAAACTTCCCCTTGAATTTCTTTTTTTCAAAAATGAGTTTTTTTTCTCGTTTTAACTGTATATCCCCCCTTAAGTGAATTAATGTGCTACTCGATTACATTCATGTCTTTAGTACTATCGGGAGGAAAACAAAGAACACAAATGAAGCGCGTGTGTTTAAAAACTGACAGCCACCCAAGCTTGATCGACAGCTTCTGAACATCGATAATGGACGAGCTTTTGGATTGGCAGGCAGAGCTAATAATACTCCGCCGCCAAATCTTTGAATGCTACTGGTAGAGCGATCCAGGTGAAAAACGTTATGAGAATTACCAAAAATTTGACTTGAAATAGTGTGATAATTATACCATGTTTCGATGAATGCATACACGTAATAGCTTGAGTCGAAGCAATAAAGACGATATTTGGAGATGCGAGTGTTAGTTCCTCCAAAGTTTTGGTGATAACCCAATAGCTTACAGTTTACCTGCATAATCACAAACCATTCTTGGACCATTTTCCTTATTGTTTACGACCGTTCCGTTATTGTTACGACATTTCTCTTATGGTTGACTAACAATCTCCTATATAGTTTTAACAATATGTCAGGTGGTAAAAGGCCAAATAACAATATTCTGAATATGCGGTTGAGTTCAGTTACCATAAAAAAATCTAAATTTTCACGAACAAAATGTGGGCTGTACTCTATGTCAAAAAGTTGGTTTATAATCCGGACCGAGTGCCGACAACAAAAAAACCTCTCAATGACAAAATGGCATGCATTAACAATATATGTTAACGTAGAGGTTATATGGTTTTTCATTATATGGGTACACCATTTTCAAAATTGTTCTGGTGATTTGTGGCATTGAAATGGCTGATGCCTTTGATTCGACTCCCTGGGCATAGGGTATGATTGTACTTGCCACACAATTATACTAATGCAAAAATGGTACCTGAAATCGAAAGCTCTCAAGTAATATCTGTGGAAGTGCAAAGAAGTGCTAAGAAGAAGATGGTAAATCCTTTAACATTTGTGGTATATTTGACAGACTTCATGTTGTTATCAACCCCACCATGGTTAATCTAATCGCAAGCATGGTAAAATCAAACACATTTATGGTCAGGTGAAAATTGTTGGTGTTTGCGCTTAATATAACCCCCGAAATAGTAGTTTCTTCTGCAAATTTTTTGGCATGCATCAATTTATGGCAGCTAATGAATGAAGGATCGCAGTTGGTTTGCTCACAATAAACGAATCGATATTGTCTTGTGTTTCATGTGGTTGAAACCTAGTTAGGTAGTACCATTTCAGTGGATGGTGTTGCGACACAAAGTCTGGGAATGGCAGAAGGTACACTATTTGTGTTTCTTCTGTAGAGATGATATTTGCTTGTGGTTGTATACTAGACAATTGTAATTGTAGATATTTGTACCAAACGACAAGCCCACCACAGTCTGCCGTATTTCATTTGCTTAGTAATATTCGATATTGTGAAAACTTGATACAACTCGTGATTCATGCGTCTGCGCTATACTCTATTCCACATTTTTCTGTCGAATATTAATATAAATGATTTTCGCGTGACTTAATTTTAGGACGTTCCCTAATATAAAAAATAGGAATTTTGTTACGAAGACGTTTTCTCACCTTGGGGCAAATCATACAAAAAAGGCAACTTTTGAATTCTAAAACTTTGTTTAAGTTCTCTTAATCTGAGTAAATGTTTGTATATGAACAGGGGTTTAGTCACTCTGCCACGTTGTGTTTGTGTTTCAGTGTGTCGGTAGGTGTTTCTGTGCTTCAACTTATCTGTGCATCCTACAATCGAAATTTTTGCTTACTGGCAACCATGGACGTTTTTGACGTTTAATACACGCATATTTACGCATCATCCAAATAATATCAATGAAAGCAAGAGGGAAACATAAACAGTGAGAATTCAAACAATCTATTCGTTTAAGTGTTGCCAGAAATAAATTTGTCGCTCATATGGTGGCGGATTGTATATTTGAGGGTGTTGACACACGGTGGCCGAGAGGCTAACCCTCTGAACTTAAATTACATTTGTTATTTTATGTGAAAAAAAAGCAACAATTCATTACTATGTACTTAAACGATAGAGTATAGAAAATGAGCTAAACTTGTCTTTAGAACCGTTCTTTCAAAGCACCAACATTTTACCGATTTCTTCAGTACAATCTTCCTAATTCGTCGCTAGAAAATTATATCATCGATGAAGAGATCCAAAGAATCAGCCGAATCGGCTGTCTTGTCGAACATTCTTACTGCTTCAATGTGGTTGATATCCCTGGTGATGTACATGTTTTATAACAATCCTGTTCTGAAATTGAAAATATCTTCCCAACATCATGGGATCCCAGTAGTGAATTTCAATTTATGCTAGAACCATAGAAGTAAAGAGAATGTTCGGCAGTGCTCGGCAGGTTATGAAGTTGAATAGAAGTATTTTGAAATTGACCGTAGGGCTTTTATTAAGCAGAAGCAAACACACACACTTTTGCTACACATCTCCATGCGGGGTAGCTCAAGGCAGGAACGGATCCGCCACCTTGACTGGCAAATATGTGCGCGCTTGATCTCTTTCAAATACCGCCACGGGGACGTCCAATAATTATGTCACGCAAAAAGTGCTTTTTTATCTTTTCGTAACCTAAAATCGTTTGATCACGGGAGATCGAAAATTTCAAAGTATCTTAAAATTTTATGGTTCAACTTACATTATCTGGAACGCAAATTTCACGAAGAAATTTGTGTAACATAACAATAATAGATAAGGAATAGGCGTAATAAACCTTTACTTTGTCACCGAAAAGTGAATCTTTTAGCTGACCATGACTCAAATAATTATTGTTAGGCTGCACATGCATGTAAGACTTTGGAGCGATTAAACGTCTTAGAGATTAGGATTAGACAAATAAAAAGGAGGCAATGAACGGACAAGTAAACGTAAACTTTTCTAAATAAGAACAAAAATTAAACTGAATAACTCAGAAGACAAGAACTTAATAAGGTAAGACGAGATATGCATTGATGAATTTTACACCATACACAACATGAACATTACCGAGAGAAAGGGAGAGCAAACTTGAAAATGTAACACTTTTTGAGGCAGTGTCAATAGCGTCTCTATGGACGACATGAGCCTTACACGGCTGGTGAAATGCTTCAAAATGAGTTAAGTTATATAATTTTAAAGCACAGGGAACATAACAATAGCTTCTTATGGTAGGTATGAAATAACTGCTTCGGAAGACTCTCATGCACATACATCAAAAAGACTAAAAAGGACTGACGAAATTAGGAAACGGCGTGTTAAACTTGCAAACGTAACACTGACTAATAAAATAACAAAAATACAGTTGAAAAAAACAGATGAAACGATTTAAAATTCTCAATCGTGGCTCCTTCCGAGTCATTTGCAATAGCGTCTTCTTGGACGGCATGTTCCGTGTGCAGCTGGCAAAATGATTCGAAACGTAGGCGTAGACTTTTTTCTACTCTACTCAGACTCCCGCCTTCATAAAAAACGAAAGGGTGAGTTATGTCAGTGAAATAAATGCAGTTGACGTAGAACTGCTTGTAGATGTGAAGAAATTGATGTCATCGAATTGATAAATTTCTACTATCAGCAATTCCATAGAAAAAAGATATACAATCGCTCAGAAATTCATTATAATTGGTAGTTTTGTTCTTTATCGAAAAATATTTTTTGATTTCGTTGTTAAGGTGACCGTTTCTGCATTAGGATGGTCCAATAAATTTAGTTTTTCCAAAAATCCATTTTTTGTTATATCATAAATTTTGAACTACTGGGACGATTTTATTAATTAAAAATGCAAATAAAATGTAATTGAACATACTTTTAAGATAAAATAAAAAATACCTCCTTAACTGCAATATTGATTATGAAAATATGGGTTCTTTCAGAAAGCTCCCTCATATAAAAAAATTGTCGATGTTTGTTGTTTAATTTTTGAGATAAGTTTTTTCATAAATGCTATGCTTTACGGTTTTGCTGACTATCCTATTACGCGTTTTCATTACTTAAAAAAACTTGCCAATCATGCGTCCCCATCAATCAGATCTATTTTTGTAAGTTTATTTAGCTGTCTTACAACATATAATGAAAGTCAACAAAATGCATTTATTTCCAAATGTGTTTTTATTATACACAATGACTACATAAATTATTGCTTGCAATTATTTTACAGTTTCACACATGTTTTGTCGCTGCAGAACGAGAATCGTTTTACGTTAATATACGTTTTGGTGTAATATGGTTTTATAAATCAATTTTACATTTTAAATGCATGCACACACAGTATGTGTTCCTCTCATACCAGCCAGGATGCAATGTTTAGGCAGGTTACTCGCGAACATTGGACAACTCAATTTTTATTTTGGGAAACTGCTCTTTAAAAATGGCATAAGCCTCTTGAAGATTTCACTATACTGCAGATTACTCATTGCATGAAAACTTTACCTTCTTTATTAGAATTAATTAGTGATCATTAGACGTTGTGAATAAAAACAAACCCAAAATGGAGAGGGTTCCTCTCCCATGAACGCATCAAAACAGAGTGCATGCTTACAACCGCTAGAAATTATTACAAGCTATCAGTGGTACATGAGCAACATCCAACACGTAACTTTTGCCTGTTGAGGTGGTGGATTCGTCCGTGCCTCGAACTACCCCGCAGTGCGATGTTAGGCAATGGTAACGTCCTTGGTTCGAGTACTACTTTATCCATGCCCTTGCGCTCAATTTTCAATACTTCTATTCTATTTCCAACCTACCGTACACTGACGGAACTTTCAACACTTCTCTTCATATCTTTCATTCTAGCAACCATTACTTTCCACTCTTGGTGGCTCATGGTGATGAGCGAGCATCTCCATCTACATCAACATAATCTCTTTTTTCCAGGGCATGCGCGGCTTATGTTTTTGTCATAAAAAATACTCAAGAACGCATGAAAGGGTGTTTTCTGCAAAAGAAGATCTTCTTAAATTTTTTTAGGTGCTGATATAATCCCTTACTCATTTTGTAGTTTTTGGAACTTTCAGCAGTATATCGAATATAGCCGGAAGCCAGAGAAAAAGGATTAAAAACAATTTTACACAAGGTAGTTGACCATAGCATACGCACCATACATATTTAAAAAATGTATGGAGAACCACGAAAGTCAAGTATTCCCAAAAATGAGAACCCAGCTGGCGTCGGAGGTGTAGAGGTAAGCGTGACTGCTACTTGGCACCCCAGTGGGTCTGGGTTCAATCCCAGTCCACGTCGTTGGTTTTCTTTCGGAAGGGAAGCAAAGCAATTGGTCCCGGCTCATATTCATGAGTCGATAGGTAGGGTCCAGGTGGAGGAGTCGTCTTCCTGGCGTCGGTGATTGTCACCATGTGAGGAAATTGGCTGACGGAAAAAAATGAGAACACGAGGTGTATGGACTATCACTTAGCTCTTAAAAAGCTTAATAAATTTATGAAAACTATCTTCGGATTGATGGGGACACATGGTTGGCAAGTTCCTTCAAGTATTGAAAACGTAGTCTAATAGGATAGTTAGCAAAACCTAAAAACATAGCATTTTTTTTAAAACGTATCTCAAAAGCTAAAACACATACATCACCAATTTTATGATATGTTATGTAAAAATGTCAAATCTATCAAGAAAAAAATATAAAAACGAAGGGGCTCTTTGGTCCCAAGACCAACGTGCTTGTAAGAGTTAAATGGATCCTGTGTTTACGGAGGAAACATGATTCACGATTGAAACTTTCTTCTCAGTCTTCTTGGGCTGCATGACAGCCTGGGTTATTGGCACTACGATAAAAAAAGACATTTACACCGTCTTCAACTCGAGGTTGTACAGACTGAACATTGAAAATAGAGCGGATTACAACGAACAACTGAACCTATCACCCAGTGGATCAGTATGGACATTTTCGTTTTGCAAAAAGCTGCAGGAAACCCCTGGTTTAACCCGTCGCTAACCACTTGACTACGAAGATGACGTGGGTGATTGATTTGGCCATTTTCTCCGGGACGTGGCTTTTTAAGCAACGCCATGTTGAGCCTTGTGTGGCAATGAAAATTTGGATAAGCTCAAGAGAAATTTCAATCAAACATACTCTTCATTTGGAAAATCAATTTGATCGTCCTGAAATGGACAGATTTTAGTTGTTTACGGAGGGAACATGGTTCGCGATTGAAACTTTCTTCTCAGTCTTCTTGGGCTGCAGGACAACACTCTGTGAAATGGTCGCATCGGAGAAAAGTTTATTCAGCTCCTCGTTTTTGCGGAAGGCCACCTGCAGGTGACGTGGGATGATTCTGCTCTTCTTGTTTTCACGGGCGGAGTTTTCTACCAACATTCTGGGCGAATACGTCTGTCGCTAACGGATGCACAGTGAGAACTGATGGTTGGTCGGTCGTCCCCAAATGTTTCAAAATCGTTGGCTCGGTAACTGTGTGGCAGTATGAACCAGTCAGAGCGTCAATATGATGTCATTTTCTACCAACAGTTTTGTGCGTTTAGACATTTTTCTTTAAAGTACTATTTAGTTAGTTTAAACAAATGTATTGAATTATTATAGCAACAGGGATTCAGTTTTGATGTTCTACCTTTCGAATGCAATACTTGAAGTAAAATTTCTGTGGGCCAGAGAGGAGATTTTAGCGTTCAAAATCTCCAAACGTGCGTAACGCTTTCGATTTCAGGAATTTTAGAACGGCGCCCCCAAACAGAAATAGGAAAGAGAGACGTAAGTCCTACGTCAGTCAAAAAGGGGTTTCCCACATGATATACAGAAAAAAGCGTTCCCGAAAATGAAAACGGACGGTGAACTAGTTCGTTTTCAGAATTTTTCCTTTTAAATGGGATTTAGTTCACGATTACGTGACCCGGATAAAAATAACCATGCAGTTACAATACAATATTATAGAATAACATTAAAACCTATTTCCGACCATGAATCTTATTGTTCGTGAATCAGATAAAGGAAAAATACATATTGTCATTACAATAGATCTAAAATTCACTCTATATGCTAGGATTTTCAACAATTTTGAAACAATACAATTAATAGTAATTGACTCAAATTTGTTCGGAAAATAATGATTTTTCGTATAGTTAAGATACAACCCCCCATTTCTATTGTGGATGACTCAATTCACAGTAGATTCTATTGTAGTAACAATGACTCCTATTGTCATCCTATCGTTAGGATCAATACTAATAATCGTAAATACTATCGATTCTATTGTATGGTTACAATATATTCAATTGTCAATCTATGAGAATTTTTTATGCGGGGATTCAGTTCACGGTGTATTTTAGCTTGTTCTCGAATTCATGACTGCAGTTCACGGAATATTTAAATTTTGTTTCTATTTACTTTTCATGTGTTAATTAAATGGCCAAGTAACAATTGACATGTTTATTCCCGTAAAAAAATTCTCATAGATTTACAATTAAATGTATTGTAACCATACGATAGAATCAATCGTATGTAAAATTGACTATATCGTTCATGACGATAAGATGACAATAAAAGTTATTGTTTCCACAATAGAATCTTATGTATATTGCGACATCGACAATAGAATCAGTGGGTTGTTATGTATCCTAACTATAGAAAAAATCGTTTTTCTCCGAACAAATTTGAGTCAATTACTATTGATTTTATTGTTTCACATTTGTTGAAAATTCTAGCATATAGGGTAAATAGTAGATCTATTGTAATGACAATATTCATTTTTCATTTACCTGATACAAGAACAATAAGATTCATGGTCGGCAATAGATTTAAATGTTACTTTATATTATTTTATTGTAATTGTATGGTTATTTTTATCCGGGTTAACATTGACAAATTTAAATCAAACTTTGAAAAAATGAATCTAATTTCTTCCTAAACTCATTGATCTGATGCCAATTCCACGTTGTGTAAAAGTGAGATAAAAGTAATTGAAGATGCTAGATTTTTAATACATTTTTAATGACAATCAGCCGGTTGTGCAAATAAGGCCACCACTGTAGATCGGGTTTCGACTTTTCAATGACTCACTTTTAACTTTGCCTACAGTATTCTCATATGGCAACACTGGCATTATATACTGATAAAGTGCTAACTATTAGCGCAAACTAAATTATAGTGATCCCACCAATACAATTTAAGCTGTAGTAGTGAGAAACAAATTGGCGGGCATATTAATGAATAATATACAGAATATATTAGCAACTTAATTACCGAGAATTGTACAATGCCCGAAGAAAACCAACCAGCGAAGAATAGTGCACATGTGTAATAACGAATAATTGAGCCAAACCGAACGACTGCAGATAAACCCGAGAAACGTCGAACAATACCGCCAAAACACCATTCATTATCATCGGCCCAAAACAAACCGGCACCGACCGACCGAAGCTCCGTATCTGTTTTCGTTGTGTGCAAAACTTGTCCCACTCATCAGCCCAGCTGCCTACCGCAACGCAGTAGTAGGCGCAACACTACAATAAAGTTCTCAATTTGATTGAGTGCTGAACCAACTCAACGGCAGAAACACAGCTCAGAGACCGGGATCGAGTGTCGTCGAATAGCGCATTCGGAATCGGGTACCAATAAAATATTGTTAAAAACAGCCCTCCGATTTCAGTGCGTTTTTTACGCTCCTTCAAGTGACACGCTGAGGAGTGTAGGCTTTCGGGAAGCGGTACGTAGTTCCTTACTATTTTTCTTCAACCGATTGCGAAAACCTCGTTTCTACTTCGCATGGGATTGCTCTTCTGGGCAGGTGTTCTGGGGTGTGATAATTGCAGTTTCGGTGTTGTTTGACTAAGAAATTCTCACCGTGCTTCGACACGGAGCGAGGAAGTGTGCTGGTGGTCGGAAGTGGAGGATGTTTTGAAATTTGCTGAAATTTTCGAGGATGACAGGGAGCAATGGGAGCATGAAATTGCAGCGTTTTTTTTACAATGCGGGATTGTGTCAATTGTAGCGATGGCAAAAGCTGGCGCGTGGCAAACTATCATCTGCATTAATGCAAGTGTGAAGATCACAATGTTTACGCAAAGCAAAGTGTTCGCGTGGGTTTGTTTGCGGTTGGAAGTGAATCGGATGTGATTATAATATGTTGATTTAGAGGGAATCAAACGAATGGCAGTGGGAGGAATTCGGAGGCAGTGTTAAATTTCAATACATTATTAAATTATTTACCTGATCGATGTCATGTTGGATTTTCTGGAGTGAAGTGAAGTGGTCATCCATTGATAGATAAGCCAGATTTTGTGAATTTTGTTTGATTTAAAAAAATGAAGATAAATGCTATGAAATTTAATGATAATTCTCTTATCGGAAAACTTGATTAGATATTTCATTAAATGTGATATAGAATGTGAATTCAATTGCAAATGTTCTCAGCATGATGAATAGTGGTGAATCATAGAAGTAGATATGTTATTGACGTTCAATGTCATGAGTGGAAGCCATGTAAATACTTTCGCTTAGTTTTAGTTAAATAATGAAGGCGCTGATACATGACTCACTGTGAGTCTTATCGAGTTTGTTTGAAAGATTTGCTAGCTCTAGGCGCTCTTATCAAGCTGTCTGATGTTTCGACGTTTTAAAAAATAAAATCTCAATAAAATTGCTCGTGATTTCTAACGTGATTAACAACTAATTCTGAGAGAGTGTTTCTTATGTTTCTAGACTCATGCTATTCAAAATTCTGAAAGTAACGGGTGGCAACTGCAATTTTGGAATTTCTTTCGCAGCCACAAAACACATACAGTCACCGCCAGAAAAAAGTGCCCACCTACCACAGTTTCTCCTTTTTGTGCAGCAAACTGTAAAATAAGTGAAAGATTCAAAGTTTTGTTGTTTCGATGGCATGTTTATTATGGTCTTTTCTTGTCTGGTACATAAAAAAACACTTGTCCTGCAAATTCTTCAAGAAAGATCAAACTGTAGTAGAAATTATGCATGTCAAAATAAAGTGCCCACTTCTTATTTTCTTTAAAAAAACAAGTTGTAGATCCAGTCTGTTGAGTGATCAGCAGTTGATGTGTCCTCCCCTGGCCTTCAACAGTTTCTGCAAACGTTTCGGCATACTCTCCACCAGATTCTTCAGGTGTTGTTGGTCAAGATCTTCCCAGGCGTTTTCAAGAGCTTGAAAATAGTTATGTTCGTTGGTAACTTCTGTCTTATCAACTCGTGAATCCAAGGTGGCCCACAGATTCTCTTTTGGGTTCAGATCTGGACTCTGTGCGGGCCATTCCATAGGTTCAATACGGCAGGAACGGAAGAATGCCTTTGACTTCTTCGCGGTATGTTTTGGGTCATTATCTTGCTGAAACACAAATTTGTTTTCCATCCCAGTTTTAACCAACGAAACCTCCAGATTCTCCCGCAATATGTCGATGTAGGAATATGCCATCACGTTCCCTCCACCATGCTTAACTGTGCCCTGGATATGCCGTTAATGAAGCGCCTCTCCAGGTCTACGCCATACACGAGCTCGTTTTTTGCTGTTGAACAACTCGAATTCGGACTCATCAGTCCACAAAACAGTCCACCAATATTCTAAAGGTTTATTTGAGTCGTTTCGCCTTGTTGACTTTGCTAATAAAAGGCAACTTCTTACAAAACCTGCTCTTCATACCGTGTTTAGCGATCCTTCTGCGTAGAGTACTGTCCGAGATCGGATGTTGAATCACTTCGTTGATCTCCCTGAGGGTAACCTTCGGATTTTTCCTAATTTCTTGAATGATTCTCGCATTTGTTTGGGAATCTGTTCTACGTTTCCTTTCCCTTCCTGGGCCATCAGCTATTGAACCATAGGTTTTGTACTTTGCGAAAAGTTTGGTAACCGCTGCTTTGCTGTATCCATACTTTTCATCAATCTTGCGATACGATTCACCTTTCTCGATGCCACGAATAACACATTTTCGGATCTGCAAGGGAATAGTTTTGCTTGCAACCGTATTATCCATGGTTATTCAGATAACTCGCACTGAATCTTTCTGACCGACAACTGAAATCCGTAAGAAGATCAACAAACACTTGGAAACGTCAAAAAAATTGAATACGAGGGGCATCTGGATGTAAAAATTACATACACATAATATATTTTCAATTGGGCACTTTATTATGACACACCAAATTTACACCACGTATGGTTCGAAAAATAATTTTGCAAAAATTTGTATTATCCATTGCAAAAATACACATGCATCTTTAAAGTAATAATAGTATCATGCTTCGAAAAATATATGAATACGATGTAATAAGTTTTCCAATGACTTCAGAGATGAAGCGTGTTCATGAGAAAAGTGGGCACTTTATTTTGGCGGTGACTGTATATACTTGAAGGAAACCAGATTTATTAAAATTAAAGAACCATTGTACATAGTTGAAAAAAAAAGTGAATATTTGAAAACGGTCCGTAATCGGCTGTTCGACGAAGCTTCCGTTTGATGCAAGGTTGCCACATGCACAGATTTACCTATATTGATACAATTTTTTTTTAATTTTTTTCATACAGATATCTGTAAGTAAATATTTTTTAGATAAACCAAGATTTTTAAGATAAATAACAATTGCTGGTCCACTCAAAAACCTAAAATTTAACATATGTGAATCCCACTTTTTACCAATCCTACTTTCATTGTTCTGTTTTAGGGACATGAAGCAAAAATTGACACTGACAGCAACAATCAATAGGAACTAGCGATTAAAAATTGGCCCACTTTTGTAAAACTCCTAAAACTCCTCCCATTCTTCCTCTTTTCTGGTACTTCTTGAGCCAAAAACTGTATCCATTGTGTTCTTGTTCTATCTCCTTCTTACACTACAGTTACAGATGACAGTCTGAAAGTCAGTTTGTGTGTGTGTCCCAAAATGATTTGTCCATAAATGTTTTGACATAATCTTTTAAGAAAATTTTATAAATTTTCTCAATCAATTTCTTTGAAAAATTCTCAGACCATGAGATATTCCTTCTTGCGTTTCTATAGGTATTCTTCAGTTTGTGGTCATTCTAACAAGGATTCCTTCAGGAGTTTCTTCTGGTATCTCATGGGCAGTTTTTCAAAACATTCTTGTGGTGATTTTTAACGTAGGTCTACGTTTCTCTTTTCTATATCGGGTGGCATTCCAAAATTTTGAAAAATGAGAGCGTTACGCAAAAGTCAAAGGTTTTTGAATGCGTATACCTATCGTTCGACTTAACAGAATGACTTCATTCATACGCCATTTGATCAGGAAAACTCACTAAAATTTTGCATTGAAATTTGCATTGAAATTTAAAAGTTCCTAGTATAAGTTGTTCAATTTTTCAATTCAAAATGACCTACTTTTGCTGCCATACAAATTTGCATATCAGCAGTTTGAATTTTTTTTCCCTAACACGGTCGTAGGAAACGGGTAGTAAATGTTTTATTCTTCTTCAAAATACCTTTGCTTTGTTGTCAGTGTCTGATTTTTCAATTGTGGCCCGTCCCCTATTGTTGAATTTGCTTCGTTCTGCATTTTCGTGACTCCCTTCATTCTTGGCTATGCTATCAACGATCAACTCTAGTATATAGCCGCTGGCGAACGAAATTGGTTCAGTATTCGCTAGCAGCTTCATGCTGCCGGTTCGAACGAGGCTTTGCTCTCCCGCCACAGTCAGTCTGGTTGTGGTATGGGAGACAAAGCAATGCCGGATGTTTAACGGATGAATTTTCGGGGCTTTTTGTATTAGGGCGAATCTAACATTGGGAGATTCTCTCCGGTCTCGCTCTCTTTCATTTATTACCGCGCCGTTATAAAACTTAAGAGGGATCCTTTAGTACAGATCGAAACACAACAGTGCTGGCTTGCATACACTACAAATATTATTATTATGGTATTAGATATTTCGCATGTGACTGTCTGTCTGTCTGTCTGTCAGTCTGTCTGTCTGTCTGTCTGTCTGTCTGTCTGTCTGTCTGTCTGTCTGTCTGTCTGTCTGTCTGTCTGTCTGTATGTCTGTATGTATGTATGTCTGAACGTTATAGAATCGGAAACTACTAAACCGATTGACGTGAAATTAGAGGCAAGAAATGTTGCTATGGCAGTTGAAGACCCCTCCCCCTCTTGAAGGGGTAGGTGTACTCAAACAAATGAAACACAAATTTATGCATAACTCGAAAACTAATTTCTCTCTGTCTGTCTGTGTGACTGACCCTTATAGACTCGGAAAGTTCTCAACTGATCGGCGTGAACATGTGTATGTAGGGAATTTCGGGGCTGGGGAAATTTCCTACGGTTGTTTAAGACTCTTTCTCTCGCTGGAAGAGGGGGGGGGGGGGACTCTTATACAAATGAATTACAAATTTCTGCATAACTCGAGAGCTCAACGAGGAAATAGAACCAAATTTCCCATGTGGTGGGTTTTGAAGCCAATGATTGTATGGTGGTTTTAGACCCCTCCCTCTCTAAAGGGAAGGCTCTCATACAAATGCAACACCAATTTCAACCAACCAACCAAATGGATAAGAAGCATGTTCTGATAGACGTTTGAACCCCTTTTTAGTCAATAAAGAGAATCATTCCGAAAAACAACCATAAACGTGCCAGATCTATTAAATTTTCATTCATGTAGTTTCAGCTACCGGGTTCAGCTAGTTCTTTTATCAAAACATTCAAGGATTTCATGCAAAATGACACAATAAAAATTAGCGAAATGGCTAATAAAAAATCTTTGCACGCCCGTTTCTCACCAACCGAAGGCCCTGGTCATTCCTCATGTTTTGTTGACAACTGGCACTCATTCTCAGCAAACTCAATCACCGAATTCGAGTACGACCGATAACGCGATGCAAATTTATTTTTGAGTCACAAAGTTGCAATTCGAGCACGGGGCGATAGGCGGTAACATGACCTGAATCGACTGCCCTGGTACTGCTCACATGTTCTATGTACCCGCCAACTACGATAGGTGAGCGATAAAGCAAACGCCTTCGCCTTAGCACTACAATCAATCCAGGCGCTCCAATGGCAACCGTCATTCATGAGTACACAACAGGTCTTAATGTTGACTTTTTTTGATGATCAACAAATCATTTTGTCGGTTTTTGTAAAGCCTTTTTTTCAACCTAGACAATGGAATCAACTTATAAACAGATGTTTATGGTCTTTAAGCATGAAAACCATCCTTATCTTGTCAATACATGTTATGCGAACGATTGATTTCTTTCGCGTGTTCCATTTTTAACTACAACGATAAGACCCTTTGGCAATCGACAATTAGCAAACCAATGTGTGTCATCTACCATAAGTCGCTATTTACTTGTATGACTAACGCAGTTTTTTAAGAGAGCATTTTTAACGCACTTAAAACAAGCCCCAAATGTGGGTTTACAACGTTGGAATCTATTAGTGAATCAATCACACTCAATATGGGTTCAACTGCTTGAACCATGGTTTAAGCGGAACCATAAATATTTTATTCCTTTCGGAGCAAATAAAAAGTGCTCCGGTTGGGTTTAAGCTCTTTTTTTTCGCACCGTCCTGCCAACGTTTATGTCAGCGTTTTTTTTTTGTCATATCTTCTATTACTAGGTTGGGGCAAACCCATGGAGTGGTGCAAAGCCAGGTAGTGCGAAGATTAATCTGCAACAGATGCCGCTTGGTTCTTGGTCCCTGCGTTTCGGCAAACAACTTTATGATTCACACATTTAATCCGGATCAGTGATTGTTTCAATCCGATTTCAAACTTTTTGTTTTCCATCCGCAAAACAAGGTTCGACATCTTGGAACACCTAGTGGTGAGATCAACATAGCTGCATAGTTCATAAACAAGGTTCCAAACCCTCGCTGCAGTAAAATGGTCACAATCGGCTCGATTAGACCCAATCAAGAGTATCCAATGGGCCGCCGAGTGAAGTACGCAGCTGTTGCTCCGGTTTGATCCAGATTACCATATTTGTAAAACCAACAGACGAGTGAGCGTCGCCTGGTTGCTTCGACAACGATGACAGTATGTGGCGTCAGTGCATCAGAAGTGTGTGTCCACTTAATAAACAAGAACTTTATGGGTGGAAATGCTGAGCTAGAACATGGAAGTTGTAGATGTTGGGGTCGCAGCAAGACTACTCGGTTAAGGCGCGATATTATGAAAGCGGAGGCGGTGGGTTCGATTACCGGTCGCGGAAATTCTTAGGGTTGAAATTTTTCTTTCTTCATTTAGAAAATATCATGTCAATTTGGACGCCCATAGAAAGAACGGGTCGTTAAACGTAAATTGGTTTTATTAAATTAAATGATAACACTTAAAATCATACTCCAAGTAGTAAAATAAAGTTATGAAACGTAGTCAGATATGTTTCAGATGCTTTTCTCGTTACCATTATATTAAATCTTAGTTGATACTATGAATAAGTTCTATAAACTGTTTCAGAAATTAGAAGCATCCTTTCAACATATTAAAAACGTATTGTTTTTTCAAGATTTAAATTATTTTATTTGATGAAATTTGTCAGAAGCAGATCATTTCTCATTTACATGAGAGGCTCTAGGAGTGGACAGAAATTTATTGCTAGAACGCATAGAAATGAAGAGAAAGGGCATTGATAGTTCCGTAAAGGGCAACGGCAGGCTTTGAAATTGAAAGATACTAGTTTGACAACGAGCGGAGAGCATTTGAACGGTAGTATCCCCGATCAGGCACATAATCTTTTACCAAGCTACCCAGTACAGGGGAGGCAAAGGGGAGGATACCCCTTGACTGTTATTTTATTTCGCAAATTATATCAGAACTGGTGTTTACATAATATTTAACACTTCTTCAATCAAAATCTTCAATTATAACTTTTCCTCACTTTTCCTCAAACATGACACATAAGGTTCTGCACAGTTGCACTTCCCACCCACTTTTGTCCAATCCTTTTTAAATTTTTCGATGTTATCCGCTGATTTTACAAATTTCCGTAGCTTTGCTTTGGTCAACGCTCAGATAGTTTCGATTGGCCGTGCGTCCGATCAATTTGAAGGATTCATGTCTTTCGACACGAAACAGACATTTTGGGTTTTGTATCACCTTAGTGTGTCCTTGATATCAAATCAAGCCAAAACATGACTGGATCCGCACTTGATCATCGCCAATAAAAAGTCTTCTGGAGGTATTCCTTGATGTACTTCTGGGTGTCTCCGACGTTACGTACGGGCCAGATATGTTGCCAAGTTCACATATTGCCTGCCTCACTATCACTTTCTTCCCAATTTTTTCGATTAAAATGGCCGTCTCCATTTCGGGAACATCCCTGTCCTTGCGAATAGTGACGTATTGTGGTCAAGGAAGGTTTTTATAATCCAATTTCACATATGTTTCATCGTTCATGATAATACACCCAGAGTTTCTACCCACAATGGTATCATATAGTTTCTGGGCTCTCGATCTGTGACGCGACCTGATTTGAGTTCTTTTTGGGCTTCTTCTGCTTCCGGTATGTCTTGATTCCAAGTCGCTCTTTTGCACGCATAACGTTAGACAACCCTCTTTTTTTACGCCACATCTCGCATGGAAGCCGATGGTTTCTGCTTATAGGCATTCCTGATCTTCTTGTCAACAGCAGGATTCGGTGCATCTTCAAACGTTCATTGATCTCCATATTTTCGAACTACAGTTCGTACCGCCCCGACGCTCGCTTGCTTGGCCAATTTTCTTAGATAGATTCCACTCACACTATACCATTTGTGCACGATACCTTTTCTTTGCTTCGAGATTTTCTGTTGTGAGATCACGCATTTTGATAGTCAACCAGAAACTAATATTTGCATTTAAAACAATGGACAAAAATTGCCGATTTTTCATGGGTTTACCTTCACCCGCACTGACGAAACTACCCATGCAGCATCAATCATAGTAACTCATAAGTCAGCAGACAACATTTTACAGCTCTATCAGTTGAACTCTAACCGTAATGGCAAAAACAGTGAAGCAACTCTGTTCAGAAGTGTGCGCGTTCAGAGAACGGCACCCCGTCGCGTCGAAAACGGACATCGTGCGGCACTTTGTGGACGCCGGACACGCCCGTTCCGGAATCTACAACATCTTGGCACTATAAGACAACAATCAGAGCATCGAAAGAAAGCTCGGTTCCGGACGGCCGATGACCCTTAGCGGCAAGAAAGGATGCTGAAGAGGAAGACCGAGGGAAAAGTGGCTACATCGCTGCGTGCGCTTGGTCGGGAGGGCGTTTCAACCGGCCAAACAGTGAAAAAGTACCTGTTGAACATGAACATACATGTCGGGAAGCGGAAGTCGCGTCCACTGGTTTGTTTTTGTTGGTTGCGACATCTACCAAATCCTCGATCCCTGTAGTCCCTTTCAGGAATTAAGCCACAGATGGGTGACCACAGCTTGCTGGGCAGGTACAAGTAGCACGGAAACAAAAGGCTAGCATAACTGGGACACAATGGTAGGAAATTTACTAGAGTGGAAGGAAGGGGGGTGATGACGTTACACTCTTAGATCAGACAAACAAAGGAATTCGTAAATCGCTTGCATGTAGGGAAAATCACGCATTCCCAAAACATCTCTTACCTCGCGGAAGGGTTGTCTTCCTCGGGCCACTAGAGTATCCAATAGTCGTGCTCTATCAGAGACATCAGAGACAACTGCGTGAGCGATGTCATCATAACCGGTTCCACACCTACATAAATTGCTATCGGCGAGGTTAATTCTGTAGAGATGTGCGTCTAGCGAGTAGTGGTTGGACATAAGTCTTGACATCACACGAATGAAACCGTGACTTACATCCAGACCTATGAATGTAATCACCGCCCAAGAGAATTACTTGTCCAATCGTTTTCCAACTTTGAAGAGAACTCTGACTTGCTAACGGGAAAACATCATCATATAAAATTCCTCTTTCAAAAATCACGCATTCTTGTGCGCCCACCTTTGCTAGAGAGTCCGCCTTCTCATTGCCTGGAATTGTGCAATGTGAGAGGACCCATACAAAGGTAATCTCAAATGATCTTTCGACCAACGCACACATCTGCTCCCTTATTTTTGAATGAAAGTAAGATGAGTGCCTCACTGTTTTCATCGACTGCAGGGCCTCAATAGAACTGAGGCTATCTGAGAAGATGAAATAATGGTCTATACGGAACAAGGTTCCTGAAGTTTCCGGAAGGCAGATGAGTATTCATTGTAAACACCGAAACCAGTGGATCCATCAATGCGTGACCCATCAGTGAAAATTCTTCTATTGCAATTGACATGTTGGGACTTTTCAATAAAAATATGAGGAATTAAAATAGGTCGAAGTTGATCTGGAACTCCTTGAACAGCCTGTTTCATGGAGAGATCATAATCAATGGAGGAACTGTGATAAGGGAAGCGTATATTAGGAGGATTATAGCATGGAAGACTAATATCGGATGACATATAGTTAATATAGATTCGCAAGAATCTAGACTGGGTACTCAATTCGAGCATTTCTTCGAAATTTTCAATCACGAGGTTGTTACTGTTTCCACACTTGATCAGTATTCTAGATGAGAGCTCCCAGAAGCGGTTCTGTAAGGGTTTCACTCCTCACTTCAGAACCTCCAGCCTCATATTATGCGTTGAATGCATACAGCCAAGGACAATATGTAAACAACGATATTGAATGCGTTCCAATTTAATGAGGTGGCTGTTTCTTGCCGAGAGGAAGCAAAAAGAGCCATATTCGAGAACTGAAAGAATAGTTGTTTTGTAGAGTTTAATGAGGTCTTCCGGGTGAGCACCCCCACCATGTTCCGGAAATTGATCTTAGAAAATTGATCCTTGGTTGACATTTCTGTTTTATATACGCAATGTGAGTACTCCAAGTGCATTTTGAATCAAACATGACTCCAAGGTATTTGAAGGTCAAAGATTGGGTAATGTCTCTTCCCAACAGCTTGAGACGCAATTGGGCTGGGAACCGCTTTCTAGTAAACACTACCAATTCGGTTTTTTGCGGTGAAAACTCGATCCCCAAATTTCTGGCCCAGATGGACAGATTATGTAGGGAATTTTGCAATGGTCTTTGCAAGACTTCCGCACGCGGACCTCTTAAGGAGATCACAGCGTTGTCTGCAAGTTGTCTTAGCGTGCATCCATTTTCCAAGCAGTTATCAATATCTTTAACATAAAAATTATAAAGTAAGGGACTTAAACATGAGCCTTGGGGCAAGCCCATGTAGCTAATTCTGGAAGTTGTCAGTTGGCCTAGATTGAAGGACATTTGTTTTTCTGACAGTAAATTATACAAAAAATTATTAAAAATTCCTGGTAAACCACTACTGTGCAGGCTATCTGCCAGTATATCTATGGAAACTGAATCGAATGCGCCCTAAATGTCCAGAAATACTGAAGCCAATTGCTTCTTGTGTGCAAAGGCCAGTTGTATACCAGATGAAAGCAACGCTAAACAATTGTTTGTTCCTTTGCTCTTTCGGAAACCAAATTGCGTATTTGATAGCAGGTTGTTTGATTCAACCCAACGGTCAAGTCTTGATAGGATCATTTTTTCTAACAATTTCCTTAAACATGATAGCATAGAGATCGAACGGTATGAATTGTAATCAGACGCTGGTTTCCCAGGCTTTTGAATTACTATTACTTTAACCTGCCTCCATTCGGGTGGAACTATGTTTAATTCCATTGGAGTGTTATACAGGTTAGGTAATCGTCTTTTAGCAATATCGGAGATATTTTTCAGAAGGTTGAATTTGATCATATCGCTTCCCGGAGCAGAGTTGTTCGATGAAAGAAGTGCCATTGAAAATTCCAACATTGTGAATGGTTCGTCCAGATAACCGTTACTTCGGGTGGTATCCTGTAGGTTCGGTTGTGTTGGGACAGAGTCTGGACAAACCTTTTTAGCGAAGTCGAATATCCACTGCATGGAGTATTCTTCACTCTCATTGGAGGATGAGCGGTTTTGCATGTAGCGAGCCTTCCTCCAAAGCGTTGTCATCGAGGTTTCTGTAGATAGTCCCTCTACAAACGAACGCCAATAATTGCGTTTCTTTGCTTTGAGTAAGTTTTTAAGCTTTTTTTCAAGCTTGAGCTACTTATCAAAAAGCTCACATGTTTCATGTCTACGATAATCTTTAAACGCATCGGATTTCTCAAGATACAACTTAGTGCATTCGTCATCCCATCCAGGGGTGGCGGGTCTTCTTTTGAGGGATGCACTTGGAACACGTCGTTTTTGAGCTTCTAATGCACTTTTGTACATCAGTTCGGAAAGAAACGATACTCTTCTAATGGTGGAAAAGGATCGGAAGAATCAATACCAAGGGTTACCGTCATAAGCAACATGGGTTGACTGGTCTGTTTTTTGAAAACTATTTGTGATTGAGATAATAATTGGTAAGTGATCACTACCATGGGGATCATTGATTACCTTCCACAGACAATCTAATGATAGTGAATTAGAGCACAAAGATATGTCAAGTCGACTCTCCCTGGCAGGAGGTTTTGCTATTCGTGTTGCTTCCCCAGTGTTCAAGATGGTCAAGTTGAAATCGTCGCATAAATCCGTACCGTGGGAGTTCAGATCGCCCAGAATCAGAACTGGAAATGGAAGTAAATTAACTGAACTCCAAAGTTGACGGCGGTCTATTGATGTCCTCGGAGAGACATAGACAGAAGCAATGCAAAGATCTTTATTCTTTACATTTATTTGGCAAGCGACGATTTCAATGCCTGAGATTTTCGTTAGTGATATTTTATAGAAGGGGTCGCATTTTTTGATCCCCAAAAGTACGCCATATGAATCATCTCAGTCCAGGCGAATAATGTTAAAATCGTGGAAGTTTAATTCATCTTCAGAAGAAACCCATGTTTCACAGAGAGCAAATATATCACAATCAGAATTGGGAATCAAATACTTGAACGAGTCTAATTTAGGTATAAGACTACGACAGTTCCATTGTAATACGGTGATCATATCTTGATCCTCACTCGACGAATTATTCATCAAAAGATATGAATTCACCAATGAGTAACCAAAATTAATTTAACCTTGCTTAGACGGGATATTTTTTTTAGAATTGCGAGAAGACGTAGTACTTGTTTTTAGCGTTATTAGCAACCTCTTACGGTTACTACAGCTTAGGAACTGATGACTCAGCTATTACCGGTTTGTTCGGTTTTTTAATTTGACTCCCGCTACCTCCAATTTTTTGCAAGCTTTTAAGAGTAGGTCTTATTTGTTTCCGGCGCACACCCGGGGAACTAGTTGGCTTCCTTACCGGAGGGCGTGTACCTCAGGAAATCCACTCTCATCGGCTACGTCAGAGTCCAGTTCATCGGAAGACAAAATCATAAAAGGATTTTAATTTTTGGGGGCTGATATAGCATCGTCGACGCTCCGTTTTGCGACTTTAACATTTCTGCATACGTCTGCTTGGAGCCTTCTTGTATAGAACGTCTCACGTTACCAGTGCGCTTCTTATACACGGGGCAGTTCTGCAAATCGTGGAAAGGTTCTTTGCCACAGTAAGCACACTTTGTTGCTTCCTGTTGGCAAGCATTCTCTAGATTTTGCAGAGTAAATAAATAAATAAAAAACGTTCCTATCACAGACTTCAAGAGTGAGTAAGGGAGGTCTTATATGTAGCAATGAACGATATATAAAGGTACACCTTCACCAACTGATTCATTGGTTTAGTAGTAACGTAGCTTAGCAGAGCGGCAATGAGTCAGTATTGAAATGGCAGCTGACGGTGACTAGCACACTGGAGAGGCACTGGCGAGCAACCATTGCCTTTGGCTCGGCAACTGTTGCTAGGTAGCCATTCGTTTTGCAGACTTGTGATGGACAGTTGGTTAACCAAGTCAGTGGTGAATTTGTAGCCAGCTGGTTGGCGCTACCACGAGGTGCTTGTGTTTGATCTAATTGGCAGCCAGGTTGAGTGGTATGAACGGTATGAGCCACCACAGTTATCGCTAATTTGTGCAGAATGCATTTACTAGCAATATTAGCATGACCAGTTACCAGTAATTAACGGGGGGCCACTAGAATTGCGGGAATGTAAAGTATTGGGAAAAAAACAATGAAGAAGTACGATTCAATCTGATCTTTTCTATACAGGCTTTCAAACTTAGCATAATGAATATTAGCATATGGTGTGGCGCAGCTTAGTCCTGATGATAGCGCATTGGTCGCTGGGCGGTTGCCACATCAATTTTCCGGATGCTGCTTCTGACCCTGATGATAAGTTGCTTTGTGTCCTTGGCCTCCCATTAACCCTTGTATACATTGGAGCTCAATAGACTCAATTTAATCGAGTAATGATAGACTTCATGCACACTAACATTCGATTTGGAGGTATTTGGCCTAATGTTCCATCACCGTCTTGCAAATTTATTATCTCAAGACAAGAATAATTTTCGTCGATCGCTAATTTAATCGTTATCTATTAAACATACCCATCCATTACCGCCGAGATCAACCATACGGAAGAATTGCAATCCGATAATTTACGATCGCAAATCCACCCGGTGGACACCGATACATAGTAGGACGGCATCAAACTGGCACATGCATCACTCAAAGCATGGTGTTCAACACAAAACCGGTAGATTACGATCATAAATCAAATCCGATGGCATGGTGGTGAAACCTGAACCGTGCGTCGTCAACATCTTAAAGTGTGCACTTTTCTGTATCACAAACCCATCCCTTCTCCCCCTGATCATCCACCTTCAAATAGTGCCGTTTACTTCTATCGATCGCATCTAAAGATTGTAATTAATCTATGGAAAAATATATCAAACCAAGATCCAAACAGGTTCAAACTGCGGGCTATGTTGGATATCCGTCTAGGTACCGATTTTTCACCTGACACTTGACCAACGCCGGAGCTCACAAATGCAGCTCTTAACTCTTAACGGAAACATCAATAGAGAAAAAGCCCTACAACGGTCAGAAATCGACTGCCGTGGAGCTCGATAAGGTGCGTTTATTTTTTCTCATTTCAATTATAAAATAATCGTAATCAATTAAATATGTATGTACTAATCATGTACGCTCCGAGGCTTTGTAGGTCTCCGGAACAGCGCATACCCATTCGGACGGATGTTTTCATACGTAATACGATCTGTCAACGTGGAGCTACTGCTCTCCAACCTGGGCAAGGATTGAAGTGAGCCCCTAGTCGATCGACGCTCATGAATGTCTAATTACGGTGCTCTGTCAGCGCGGGAAGAATTGATCAGCGAGGAAATGCGAAGCAATAAATGCGTGTAATAAAAATATTGTTACATGTTGTGCAATTTCAATAAAACATGGCTCAAGTAGTGGACTGGTTTTATTGATTTGCAAACTGACGTCCTCTGCTTGGCTTGGCTTTGGTAGCTGAGGCTGTAGGTTGACGTGCGAGATGACTCGAGGCGAGATCTCGAGTGAGCCAATCTAGCAAAGAGTTGAGGTGTTAATGTGATTTGGAGGGGAACAACTTTCAACCAGTTAGAGTGTGTGTGTGCGTCTATATTGATAGTAATATATGATTGTCGATCAAAGATTTATGAATGGATGCTATCTATTTGATTGAATGAAAGATAGATTATTAATATGACGTCGGCTGGAATTAAATATCCGCTGATCTGATTAGTCTTTTTTTAAGGCCGATACAGATGCTTGCTAAGAAATTTTACGGGGCGTTTATGGTTATGGTCTTCTAACCTAATTTTAATTTCAAATTATCAACAGGTCTTGTAGAAATTTAGCACATTTATTCGCTCACATTGCCCAGAAGCAAATGATTTTTTTCGACACCTTTGGGATGATTGAATATTGCCATCGCCCCGAATCTACTTTACTCCATGTATACTGCTATCTGACGAGTGACTGTTGACGAAAAATAGGAAAAAAATCGTTGAAGGCGATTTGTCGATCATAAATTTCGCCTACCATAGCGCCTACTTTTGCTAGCGAGTCCGCTCTCTCAATGCCCGAAATTGAACAATGAAAAGGGATCCATGCAAAGGTGATGATAAAATAACGCGAAGATATAGCGCTTAGAAGCTCCTGTATTTTCCTGTATTTTACCGGCCTAGATCTGACACAACGTTACGCACCACGAAAAGGTGATCTATCAGCGAAGAGCAGTCTTTATATCGGTTTGGGATGTTCAAAATGCTCTTGCCTGACGTAAACATGAATTTGGCGTTTTACTTCACTCATTACTTTCTGCACTAGATTCCTCCGTAGCAGTTTTCCAAATTGTTTTGAACTGGTCCATGTTCGGAACCACCTTGCCATTCTTTTGCAAGACTCTTGTGAAACTACTTTTCGATTCCCTCTTAAGCTGTGGAACCGTCTTAAAAATAATGAATATTACTCAGTGCTCTAATTGATGTGTTGTTATAGTCTGAATTGAAACCCAAAATAATAAATACTGTCACACTCAAAATCTCGTTCCGAATGCTACATTTACAACAGCTTTCAGAATATATTTGGTAATCTGAAATCTAAATTCGCAAAACGTTGAAAATTTGTCATTTGACTGAATATTAGGATTTAAAAGCCTTAAATTTACGTGATCGTTGTACTTGGTGTGAAAATAACGTCTGACATATTTTTAAAGCAGTTAGTTCAACGCGTCATGGCTGGACCCAAGTTCAAATTCGCTCTCTTTCGTAATAGACGATAAACTATTCCCTCATGCTACATAACCTACCAAAAATAGTAGGCCATGTAAAACTGCTATTTAAAAAAAAAATTAAGCGGTGCTCTTCTGTTAGATCTGCCTTGATGAAGTATATAAGATTATATCAGAGTGGTTGAATAAACAAATTTTGAAAACATGTTATCTTTAAAAGTGAATATCTCCATGATGGAGCAAATTGTTTTTTGTCGATAAGTGTTTCTTATGTAAAAAAATCTGCTGAACACATTGGAGCCATTGAAAAAAAAGTGGGGGAATTTTGAAAAAAACGCAATTTAATATTTTAACCACAAAAATAAAAATGTTGGCAACACTGTAGAAAATATTGGAAACATTTATTTGGTAGCAAATTTAATTTCCTTTCAGAAAAGTATATAACATTGTTTGTAGCTCTTTTATTTATTGAGATATTCAATAAACAAAATATAAACTTTTCATAAATCTCAAAAAAATGGGGGCAGCTCATGGGCCGAGGGGTTCACCGATTGGTCTAAAACTTTGGATTTTTTATTAATAGCCTAGAAAAAGTATATCAAGCAATTTTGGTTCGAATCGAAGAGGGTCGATGCATTTCTCCGGTCACTTGATATGGAATGACCCATATGTATTATAACCTTCATTTTTTTTTAGGGCTGCTATCAAACAGTTTGGATATGTTGTTTCTGATTTGGCAAAGTATCTGTACTATTACTTTGTCGTTCCGTCGAAGTGGGAAGAATTCAAAGAAAGCTGCATCACCAAGCCTAAACGTTTCCAAAAGCATGTTGAAACCCGGTGGGCAACTCTCGGACCAGCTGCAGAAGTGGTTCTTTCAAACTACAACCACTTAGTTTCTTTGAAAAAGAAATTGCAAGGGCTGGCAAAACGGAGCTTTTATGAGGAAGATTTTTTGAAGATTTTACTGCTGCCAGATATCAAAGAGCAGGTTCTTTTTGTGATTTAATCAGCGGGAGAAACGGAAAAGTTGCTTAAGTATCTCGAAACGAATGAGTTTATTCTTTTCGATATTTATGATAGGATTCTTGCATTTTTGGTCACTATGATGTCAAGAGTTTACGATCCAAAACATAACGGAAGCCATCAACAACAAAATGCTAATGGAAGAACATTTTCTTAAGGATACGGATGTAATTATTTACAAATCCATTCTTGACGCTGCAGGAAATCAACTTAAAACATCTCATTTCAATAAGCATTTTAAAGACTTTCGTCTCGTATTTGTTTTCCAAAGATGTTCCGAATAGACTAGTTAGCAACTTCAAGGTTGGAAGGATCATAAATAAGGATTCCATCAAAGAAATCGTCCACTTAGTCGATGTTATTGATTTTAAATTAGACAAATCTAAAATTCACGAAGAACTAGTACTTGCAAGTGTCAAGATGTCAACTAAAACGGTTGAATCAGAAACAGATTTGGAAGTACTTGATTTTTTATTCCAGGACGATAGTTTCTCTGAAATGAGAACATTGCTCAACATTGTAACTTGCGTATCTCATTCTAATGCAGAGGTCGAAAGAAAATTTTCACTATCTAAGCATGTGTTACCGGAAAACCGAACTAGGCTCAGTGAAAAATATTTTGAGTGGCATGCATTTTTTTGAGAATGATATAACCAGATTTGTTGTTTCAAAGGACTTGATTTTGAAGGTGAAATTTGCGAGGCAATCTTACGTATCCAAACAGAAACAAAAGAAAGATGTTGAATTAGTGGAGGCACAAAAAAATAAGGAAAAAGTAAAGAAGTAAGCAAGGCACCAGATCAAAAAGCAAGAAGAAGTTGTAGGAATGAAAAGGAAGGCTATAGAAGATATTTTTAATTTGATGGAAAAAGAAATCAGAGCTATGACATCCAATAATCCAGAAACATCATTCCTGAACGTTCTTTTGAAACAAAAAGATAACATCCAGCTGGAGGAACAATCAGAAAGGGAAAAATTAGCTTATATGAAGGCTATTGAGAACAATTAAATGTTATGACGTATATGTTTAATAAATACGTACCTATCTTGATACACCATTGGCAAAATATGGATCATTCTCTTTGACATACTTTACATATCGGTTGTGTTCGAGTGCTTTCATCACTCACTCAAACGTCCTGTGCTCCTTCAGGGGTGGACTTGGCCAGCGTGGATCACATCTTGGGTCATGGGTTGTTTTTGTCTGGACATTTTAATTAAGTTGGTTATCGGTCAATTTATTTGACTTAGCTCACGTTTCCCTCTTTACAGGTTTTATTTCACACTGAAGTTTTCAATTACATTCCTGTTTTGAACAATGCATCTAATTGGCTCAAAAACGCAGACAATCTTATTGTGGGGAACGGTTGTAGCTCCACCGAGACCCTATTCCAAGCGCTGGGTTTTTCTGAAGGAAATTAATCAAAAATCTACTTTTATTATTTGTAGCATACTGCCAAAAATGAGTGATGCATGTTATTGTTTACCCCTTGTTTGAAATAGGTTCGCCTACTGATGAAGCCGTTCCCCATCATATATATTTGATGCTTGATAAGTTATAGAACATTCGTGTGTGGATTGGATTTCAAGGTGCGGATTTGATTTTTAACTCGCGCGGATTTGGCGCGGATTTATTTTCAGACTTCTCGTAACAACCCTGCACTTATTTGACCTCTTGTACCCTATACCATTCCAGGACGGATTTCGGATAGTCAGAACGGACCAAATCAGGCCAAAACAGAGCTGGAGAGTCATGGCTTCTAATAAACGGTAGCAACCGCTTTTGCAGACATTCTTTCTCGTACACATCCTTATTGATAGTGCTGGTAGAGACGAAATTTTTAGATTTTCCACCACAACTACATATGGCCTACCAAATCAAATACTTCAGTCCTTACCTCTGCTTCACTTTATGTACGTTTCAATTTTGACTTCCCAACTTTGCAAGCCACATTTCGCACAGAAAGATTGTGATTTTTCTCAACATTGGATACCATTGTCCATTTATCAGGAGCATACTTTTCGATTCGTTTCACTTCCAACCTTCCGATCGACAGTCAAATAATGTGCAAACACAAAACATGGTACTTTTCGGTAGTTTTAGTTTATTGGCAAGATCGCGTACCCATAAATTTGGATTTTGCTGCCGTTCGTACAATATGCGCTTCCGCACCTCCACCTGATTCGACGCCATTTTTCTTAATGTAACAATAATGTAAAGGTTGTACGGAATCAAATTGCACAATTTTTAAATGGTTGTAACTTTTTACCCGTTGGGTATTTTCTATTAAAAAATTGGGTGGAATTAGTTCGATGTGTATTTCTTTACGCTGTGTAAGTTTCATTAGCAGATTTGCAATCGTTGCGAAGACGGAGTCGGAAGAACAGCTCGGCGCCAATAAATTTTGCAGTGGCAAAAATGGATCTCCGTATAGTGTTAAGGATCACAAGCGAGTAGTTCAAGCTTTCAAGAGGAATCCCAACAGTTTAATTCGAAATGTTGCGAAGAAACTGAATCTAACCAAAACTTTCGTGAAAAAACGTGAAGGACTACACACGTACAAAGTCCAATAGGCGCCTAATCGCGATGAACGGCAGAATACGGTAGGTAAAACACGTAAACGGAAGCTCTACAACCCAGATGTTGATGAAACCACATTGCCTCGTTATGGATGATGAGTCGTATTTAAAAGCAGACTTCCGGCAGCTTCCGGGGCTCCAGTTTTTAGAAAGCAGAAAATGTCAAAGCTTGCCAAAAAATATATGATTTGGCAAGCAATTTGCTCGTATGGAAAGCGCAGCACCCCATTCATGTCAACTGGAACGGTCAATTGGCAGATGTACCTTAAGGAATGCCTCCAAAAGTGTTTACTTTGTCTTCTGAGGTCACACAATGGTCCTACGATTTTCTGGCCGGATTTAGCCTAGTGCCATTACTTCAAAAAGGTTTTGGAGTGGTACAAGGCTAAGGAGGTCAATTTCGTGCCGAAGCATCTCATCCCCGCGGCACTGCGGCCCTCCCCGGAATCCCCGGAACTGCGGCCAACTGAAAATTACATCATGAAGCAGCAACTTCGGAATTATGCTAAGGAAGTGAAATTGGAGGAAGATATGAAGATAAAATGGATTGCCACGCAAAACAAAATTTGGTCCAAATGTTGTACAGGACCTTATGAGTAGTGTAAAGAAGAAGGTTCGTACATATGGATATGGAATTGAAATTGAATAGAACAAACATGGGAAAATATTCATAACATGTTTTAAAAAAAACTTGTTTTGTTTTGAACGGGCGAAAACCCATCTATCAACCGATACAATTTCAACGAGGCGAAATCCTACACCCTTACCCGGCAATTGATGAATCTTCACGCATAGCTCCTTCACATTCACCCAACTGGATGGCTCCGGGGAGTTTTTCAGCTGCACCATGTGAGTCATGTACATGCTCGCATGGGCATTCGAGTTTTCATCGGTAGTGACGAAACCCTTAGAGGAGGATAATGATTTTGAAGAGCATGGCGATAACGAGAATTTGACGACATCTCTAGATCAGAGAGGGGTAATTAATTTAAATAATTTTAATAATCTTAATTTATCGACTAACTCGAATGAGCAAACGCTTCCACCTAAAACACAATTAAGTACCGAAATTATAGTTTATTGCCAAAATTTTAACCGTATGAAAAGTGCGGTTAAAATTCAAGAAATTCATAATAAAATTTTGGGTTGCTCATTCCCAATAATAATGGCAACTGAAACCAGTTGGGATCAAAGCGTTAGGAGTGAAGAAGTCTTCGGAAATTCGTATAATGTTTTTAGAAATGATCGCAATTTGGAAATTTCTGAAAAAAAGTCAGGTGGTGGTGTTTTATTAGCTATTTCTACCAATTTTAATTCAGAAATTATCGAAACATCAAAAGTTATGGAGTTTGAACATGTATGGGTGAAAGTACACATGGCAGGTGAAACACATGTATTTGCCTCAGTGTATTTTCCTCCAAACAACGCTCGTAAAGAAGTATATGAACATTTTTTCACATTGCAGACGCAATTATGTCTGAGCTTCCCCAGAAGTGAAAGTTCACATATATGGAGATTTTAATCAACGTAGTGCTGAATTCATTTTAGATACCGAAAATGAGTGCATCCTTCTACCAGTCGTCGGAGAAAATGAAACATTACAGTTTATTTTCGACAAAACTGCAGGTTTAGGGCTCAACCAAGTTAATCATGTAAAAACCAGCAAAATTGCTATTTAGATTTTTTATTAACAAATATTGAGGAAGATTTCTGTGTAGCAAAATCACTTTTTCCATTATGGAAAAATGAAGCTTTTCACACAGCAATTGAGTTTTCTTTATTTATCCACGAATACGAAAGACCCGACGACTTCGGATATGAAGAGGTCTTCCAATATCATTTAGCAAATTATGATATCATACGAAATAAAATTATCAGAATTGATTGGCAAATCATTTTTAAGAACGAAGGAAATATTGAGACTTCTGTTGATGTTTTTTACAAATTATTGTTTGAAATAATATTTGAAGAAGTACCACTCAAAAAAATAAGACGACAAGGTAAGTCAAACCAACCAGTTTGGTATAATAAACAAATAAAAAATTTGAAGAATCGGAAGCAAAAAGCACACAAAATATACAAAAGAGATGGTAACAGCAATAACCTGGCAAACTACTTGAGTATTTGTGATGAACTGAATCTAACCATAAAAAATGCATATGATGAGCACAATGCAAAAACTGAACTTGAAATTAAGTCTTGCCCAAAAAAATTTTTCAATTATGTTAAAACTAAATTGAAATCTGACAACTTCCCATCTAAAATGCATCTTAACTCAAATGTTGGTAATAACGCAGAAGAAATTTGCAATCTATTTGCAACATTCTTTCAAGAAATATATACCACATTTGCTGAAGAAGATCGCGATTACGAATATTTCGATTTCTTCCCAGGATTTTCAAGGGACATTGGAGTTAGTCAAGTCGAATTTCAAGACATATTTCAAGGTTTGAATAATTTAGACGTTTCTAAAGGTTCTGGCCCTGATGGAATACCACCAGTATTTATGAAAAACTTAGCATTGGAACTTACATCACCTTTATTTTGGCTATTTAATATGTCATTGAAATCTGGGATCTTTCCCAAACTGTGGAAAAGTTCCTACCTAGTACCTATTTTCAAAAGTGGGAAAAAATCTGACATACGTAACTATCGTGGAATTGCCATTTTATCTTGCATTCCTAAACTTTTTGAAGCAATTATTAATGAAAAATTGTTCACTCAAATCAAAAACAGAATCACTACAAAGCAACATGGATTTTTCAAAGGACGATCAACTAGCACAAATTTATTGGAATTCGTTAACTACTCTCTGATAGCAATGGACAATGGTTACCATGTAGAAGCTCTTTATACAGACTTCAGCAAAGCTTTTGATCGCATTGACATACCCATGCTTCTTTTTAAATTGCAAAAATTGGGAATTGAGCCAGGAATTCTCAAATGGATCGAATCCTACCTTACTAACCGTCAACAAATAGTAAGATTTAAAGGGAAGAAATCAAACCCTATTCAAGTCACCTCTGGAGTCCCCCAAGGCTCTCATTTAGGCCCCCTCTTATTTATTTTGTTTGTAAATGACGTTTCCTTTATTCTTAAAAACATTAAATTTCTTGTTTATGCTGATGACATGAAACTATTTTTAGAAATAAGAAATAAAGAAGATATTATTACATTCCAGCAAGAAATAAACGTTTTCTATGTCTGGTGTAACAAAAAGTCTTTTACAGCTAAACGTAAAAAATGTAATTCGATTACTTTTAGTAGGAAACGAAGCACTCTAGACGTAACTATTAATTTAGGGAATCAGCCAGTTGAAAAGTGTAAAAGAGTAAGGGACTTAGGAGTTATCTTGGATTCCAAACTTACATTCATTGAACATTACAATACTATCATCAACAGAGCAAATAATATGCTTGGATTTATAAAACGTTTTTGTTACGTGGACAGGCTTTAAACAACAAAGCCAATCTCCAATTTTATCGTCTGTCTATGTAGTATGTTTCGGGTCCTCCCTCAGCTCAGTCAGTAAAGTCGCGGCTACAAAGCAACACCATGGTGGAGGTGGTTGGGTTCGATTCCCGGTCTGGTCTAAGAATTTTTCGTTAGGGAAAATTTATCGACTACCTGGGCATTGGGTAGGATTGTACTTGTCACACACTCATACTAATGCAAAAATGGTACCTGGTATCGAAAGTCTAAATAATTAACTGTGGAAGTGCATTTAAAACACTAACTTAAGGTGAATCGCTGCTCCATGTATTTCTATCTTTTATCCTATCCTATCTTTTATCTCGCTCTCACAAACTCACCTTGCTATTTCAAATTGGTAAATCTCGATTGTTAGTGAATGAACATCGAATTGAACTCTATCAGATTGCTCACAGCAAGTAAGCATACAAACTGATGTGATTAAATTTTCAATATCTAGTACCGACATTGAGTTATAGGAATTCTAAATGTTGAGGTAATGACTGTCATCAAGAATGATTCAGCATAAGTCCTTAAGAGAAAGCAATAGGCTTGAAACGCTAAGAAAGAAAGAATGTAGTATATTTTGTGCCCCTAACTTCAACTGTGGTACCAATGTGCAGTCTTACAGTACTTCCGGTCTGAATGTATATTCGCAAATACTAATGTTGTTTATGAAAGGCCTCCCCCATCTAGAGCAATTAAAATCGCATTTATTCATCAGGAACCGCAACGATGATCGTGAACTGTTTTATTACAACCCGTTACCATAAGGCCACTGCCTGTTTATTTTTACACCGCTTGAAAACTTCACAGTTCAACAAAAGATTAGAACTGTTTTGATGGACACATTTCAGCAGTCAAAATTTGATGTTATTTGTACTCGTCATACTGCTACTGCTACTGCTGCAGCACGCGGAACACATTGCTAACCAAATTTCGCATCGTAACGTATTCAGCTGGTGGGTTGTATTTTTGACATAAAGTAAGAACACCGAAATAGAATCGAAAATGGAACAAAACTCAAGATGGCAAGATGATAAGAAGCCCCTGGTTCGGGCGTGACATTGTTTACCTTATTTTGGTTGACAATCAGAAATTTGGTAGCAGCTGAGAGATGTTTTGGAATCTATTTTCTTGAATAATGTTCCATCACCGGTCTACCGTATTCGCAGAACAGCAAACGCAGAATTTCTCGCCTCAAAAGCAGGTCATCAAACACGTATTAAGTCTTAATGCAATTTTCAAAACATTTCTTTTACGGGCAAATCAATACTTCCAAACCTCACCTCTTCAACCCTCATCATGTACATGGCGAAGAAAGAGCACCTCTGATATATTTGAATCGCATCGGTGTTTACTCATCTCATGCGACGGAATAGCACACTTCGACGTAGGATCGGGGAGCTCTCAGAAAATAATTGATGTTTCCGATTTTAATTCCAGCGAACGTTGGTTCTGGTTTGACCCGAACGCTTTATGACTGTGCCACACTTCCTTGGCTAATATATATTTTTTTTTCTTTGTCTACTTCCAGATAATTTTATTTTTATGACACCACGGGTTCGAACCAGGCAAAATAGTGTGGATGCGCGTGTGTTTTGACGGGCTGTGCTTCGCGTCACGGCGACCGGCGGCCGTTGAGCAGGAGACGCAAACTGTCCTGTGCGGCGCAACCGCACTCGATACTCAGCATCTCGTGCGTTTGCTGAAGTACGCGAATTTCGCGGCGCCGACGAACGGGCTCGGTCTCGCCTTCGGTACTTCGCCGGTGCCTCCCCCGTCCCAATCCTCCTCTCATTCCCAAACCCAAACTCAATCCCAAACCCACCCGCTTCCATCGTCGGGTGCGTCGTTGCTGTCGTCGTCGTCGCCTTTGTCGTCGTCAGTAGATTTTCACGTTTCCGCGGGAAAAGATCTAGTTTTTCCGTCATTGCAACTCGTCGCGTCAACCATCGTCGCTGGCACGATGAACGAAAACACCGGTGATCTAGGTGCGTCGTCCATTATCCAACAACCGCAACATCTACAAACAGGCAACCAACTTCAGAATGATACAATCAACAACAATTTCGATAACACCACCGGCAACAGTGTCAAACAGATCGTAATGTTGCAGGGTGACCTTCAGCAGAACCTCTACATCAACGATCCGAGCTGTTTGAACCTGACGCCCCGGGAGCAGGAACTGCTGAAGGTGATACAGGCTCGAGACATCCGGATTCGGGAGTTAGAGGATTGCTTACGGCATAAACATGACGAAGTGGCAGAGCTTAGGAGCCACTTGGACAAGTTCCAGAGTGTGTTCCGGTCCAGCGGTGGTGCCGGTGGTGTCTCGCCTGGTGGGCGGAAAATGGGCACCCAGGGTGGAGTGCAGAGGCAGCGTGCTCAGGGTATTTCCGCCGAACCACAGCGGGATATATCGGTGCTGGAGCTGATGCACGTGACGTTCCCGAAGTACGACAAGGATGAAAGGTAGGTGAAGCAATTTTTTTTAACAGGATTTCAAACCAGAGTGAAAACCATTATAATTAAAACTCATTAAATACTCACCCGTTTAGAATTGGAATTTTAGTGCTATTTTGGCAAAATGTTTTTTTTTTTGTTATTGCGAAATCAATTTTTCAGTTGTGCCCATAAAAGCACCAGTTTAAACCTCATTCAGATTACGAAGATCCATCAGTGCAACATTAGTCTGTTTAAGAAAAAAACTATGTTTTTCCTTTTATCCCTGGTGACCGAAACTTTTGCAAATTCTATTTAAGTCATGGTGCATTTCTTATTCTTTTCTTCAACCCTTTCTCCCACGCGTTATAATACAAGCAATACTGGAAGAATGGTTCGTTCGACTCACTTAATTTGGTCAAATACAGGGTGTCTCACAATAGGTGTCACTAAAACAAAATGGGATTACAGCAAAACAAATCAACCTAATCATAGCATTTATTTTTCATCTGAAAGATACATGTTTAAAAAATACCTTTCCTTGATAACTTTGTGCAAACGCTTTGTAAACCCATCGCACCCCTGGCACGCACGATTTCCTGAGGAATTTGGTCCCAAATATCAACCAAATGTTTCTTGAATCGATCTAAAGTAAGCCCTTTCATAGGGTCCATATGTTGAAGCATATGATGATGATGATTATGTGAACTACCATCTAGTGTAGCAAGGCAACTGCCTATAGCACTGGACTGTTTTAATTAAACTATTTGATCATGGTTGTTCTGTGGTAAATGTTTCATCATGTTCCTGTATGAAGGGCCAAAAACGTATTGTGGGTCCGTAAACAGATACACTTACGCGCAACCCAAAGCTACAGGGGTCTAGAGAGAATCTCCTTCTAGAAACAAGTTCGCATAAACCACACCACGCCTAGTAAAAAGTCCCATTTAATGGGGAGAAGAGCCGCCCGTTTTTTACGAAATGTTAACAATAGGAAGTTGGCAGTCCCACTCTTCCTATCCAAATCGCTTCAATCGGGTGCTCTGATGGTCCCTCACCTCATCCCAACATAAGCTGTTATATAAGTATAAGAAAAATTCAAAGAAATTAAAATGATTTTCTTACCTTGATTTTGAAATCGTCCTACCTTGAAGCTTGTTTGGCTATAATTAAAATTGGTTGGGGTTCCTCGTTCCTCACTTGCTGCTTCAACCTTTCTTTGATGTAGGGTCCATATTAACATCTCGGTGTTAGTGCTTTTGGAGAGCTGACTTTGGTAGCGCATATCGAGACTCACAATGTGTCATAAGACACCGCTCACGGCCATGGGATAGGAAAGAGAACAGGAGGAAGGAGAGAAGCATTAGGAACTGGTAACATGCTATGCACATGTGAGATTGGTTCGACGGATTCACATGAGAGACCGTTGAAGCGTTGAAGCATGAGGAAGCAGATGGTTCTTCAAAATTGCTCGATGTAATATTCAGTGTTGATTTTTAAGTTAGGTTCTATAAAAAGAAGAGGAAGTTTTCCTTTTCGTGAAAAGGTGCCCCATACCATGATTTTCGATACATTCTGATAGCAGTCTACAGCTAGTTTTTCTCCTGAAATATTGGCAAGGCTTTTGCCATACACACGATCATTTTGTTGATTATGAAGGAGGAAGAGCTTTTCATCCGAAAATAAAATCTCGCTGTCACCGTGCCGAACCAAAGATTTCTGCTTCTTGGACCCTGGCTTGCTTTTGACGCTCCGTCAACCCGTGAACCCGTTGATTCTTGTACGGCTTGCATTCCCGATCATGTCTGAGGAGCCTGTTCATTGCAGCAGGGGATATTTGCTCAATTTACGGCCAGATACGGCCGAATTACGCCTTATTCGCTCCCTCACACATTTGATCTTCGATCTGACACCACCTTCGTGTTGAATATGGACATTTCCAGTTACCTTGAACCGTTTCAAAGTACGAAAAACAAAACGTTTACTCACTCCGAACTTTTTAAGGCTATTGAATATCGTATGGCTTCCATGCTAGCTGATAAATATAAAGAAACGGAATCGCAAGGAAATTCGGCATGTTCAATCAGTGAAGTTTTTACACAACATGGTTGATGAGGATAGTTTTGAAAGACGCATCGAATATATCGACAAGCTTATCAAGCGGTGTTTGTCTTTTAAAAAATACGGACGAGAAATTGGTTCATTGGTTCAGCGCCAAGGAAAGAAGTTCAGATATTACTCATCACGCCTTGACCTACTGTAAAACATTGCCGAGGACAGAAATCTTCCTCACTGAAAAATCTTAGTTTGCAGCGTTAGTATACCTTTTATCTCCGTAAGTTTCTTCTTTTGGATTTTAATACTTAAAAAGTGACTATGCGTTACTATTGCTGGGAACAGATATATGAAAGTAGAGTAACATTTACAGCATAAGAATAGAGAGGAAGATTTAGAAGCATACTGGATCTGGTTCATACTAGGTACATAGTGGGAAAATTCTGAACTAATAGTCAACAATCAAAGGGTCCTGACGCACTGAACAAGTTTGCCAATGACAGAGAGCTTGTGTTTGGCCAGAATTCCTAAACAAAGCATTCCGGAAAATCACTTGCACACAAGCGAGAATATTCAAACAGTCTTGGCCCACCAGAAACTTCTCTAAAGAAAAAATCCTGTTATTCAACCCGGAACCCAAGTTAGCATAGCCAGGAAAAATCAGAAAAATTCGGAACTTCCAGTCTTCAATCAGAAAATTTTCGGTCACTGAACATTTTTGTCGAAGACATAAGCCAAGACAGGATCCTAATATAAGGATTGTTTGCGACAAAATCTGGACAGATTAAATTAGGAATAAAACAAATTTGCTTTTAGTTCAATTAAAGATGCATTTTTTTTTCATTTAATTGTGCATTATTAGTCATCTTTAAACTAATTAAACTACGAACTTTTCTAGAGGGTTTGAGCTGTTTAGTGGAATACCTGTAACTAGAAATTAGAAGAAGACACTACGAGACACTGAAGAAGTCTGCACATTGTAGACGAAATACGCGTATCTGTCGAAGATAAGCAAAGGTAGTTGGAATTAAATGGAAGATACTAATTCTTCTTCTAATTTCTAGTTACGAACTTTTGTATTTACTCCAGCTATTAGGGTCTTTGCAGACTACTCTGCAATCGATTTAGCTACTTTTGTCCAAGATTTTCGATTCTATAGTTATAGCTTGTTGTTTATATTGAGAAAGTTCTCTCTTCACGAGAGCCCAATACCCCTCGATAGGTCGTAACTCCGGGCAGTTAGGTGGATTCGCCTCTTTCAGTACAACATGGACTCTATTCGCTTTGTACCATTTCAAAACATCTTTGGCGTAGTGATAAGATGCCTAATCAGGCCAGAATAGCGATGGAGCGTGGCTGCGTAGAAATGGTAACAATCGCTTCTCAAGGCATTCTTCACGGTATGCCTCCATGTTTACCGTTCTGGTAGTGATGAAGGTTTGGCTTGATCGACCACAGCTGGATATTGCCTGCCAAACCAAATATTTTTTGGGAAACTTGGCCTTTTTCTTCGTCCAGAAATGCTTCTGTACGTTCCGTTGCATGGTAGTATAATAAGACATTCCGGAAAGCTGCTTGAAGTCTTCCAGCACATAAGTTTCATCGTCCATTATCACGCAAAAAAACTTTTGGTATATTCACGAGACAACTTGCGAGCCGGGTTTTAGCCGTCACATTCTGTTTATTATTACGGTTCGGTCCACTTTCCACCTTGAACGACTTCATACTTTGCCGGTGCTTGGAAGTATGCACGAAAGCTGAGGAAATTTTCTTTTCTCTTCTGCAATATTTGCTTCACCTTCGCGTCTTTCTGGTGGTTCATGAGATCCGTTTTTGTTCCGCTCCCAGCCTTCCTGGCTGTTGTCAAACGTATTACGAAAGATTTAAGAACTTTATGGACAGTGCTAGCTGGAAAACGTTTTTTTAAGCTTTTTGCAAGTTTTCTACTGACAGATCCGGATTTTCATTGCAACAGCACACAATTGATTTTCGCACTTGTTTTTCTTTCGACGCCATCTTCGATCTAAAAGCTTGTAGTATCACCAGAAATTGATTTTAAATAATGAACAGACATACGTTCATCAGTCTGCGAAATATTTCACGCGTTGATGAAGTATTTCCAGAGATATATGTATTTAGGGGCAGTTTCGATATTTGGCGAAGAAGTCCAACGTTCAACGAGTCAAAGAGAGATTGAAGCTGAAGACCTTCAAGAAGCAGAAGCAGCCAAAAAGAAGTCCTCCACAAGCAGCCAAACCTAGGGCGCGAAAACTGTATGATACAGTTTTCGCCTAGAATAAGTACTGCATCATGATGGACGAATCGTATTCGTTTTCCGAGTTTGACTACAAAGCATTGGCAGTATCGTAATATTGCACAATTCGTGAAGATGATGATGCTGACAAGGTGAACAACTCGGTTTTCACTGAAAAAATTGGCTAAAAGGCGATGATCTGGCAGGTAATTTAGTCTTGCGGTAAATTTACGATCCGTACATGTACGTCAATCAATGCTTGAAAAAGTACCCGTTGCCGCTGATTCGTCAACATGACAATCCTGTAATATTCTGGCACGACCTTGCTACGAGTCATCACGCTTAGTTGACCATGGACTGGTACAAATCGGAAAACGTGATGATTGTACCTGAGCACATGAATCCCCCAAGTTGCCCTGAAATTCGTCCCATCGAATGAATTTGGGATCTGCTCAAGATGTATCTCCGTTCTTCAGCCAGCTGATACAGTAATTGGACAAGAGCGTCTAAAATCGATGCTAAAGCTCGATTCAAAGTAAATCTGGACGCATGGGTTAATACACCCCCGCGTCCCTGGTGGTTGGAACAAAACACCTTTGACAGGCATTCGTTGATTTTACATTGACGAAGAAATCGGTAAAAAGTTTTTCTCGATTGATCGACGCATCTAGAGAATCCTTCGTGGTCTGCCTCAAAAATAGCAAAAGTGTTAAAATTCTCAAAGTCAACAGTGTGTCTTGTAATCAAACGCTACAAGGATGCTCTGAGCGTGGATAGAGCACAGCTCAGCTATCATAAAAGTGGCAACATGGACAAAGAGCTGAGGAAAAGGTGTTGAGGTACGTGATTTGGCAAAGAAATACGATTACAACTTTTCCACCGTGCTTAACATCCTTTCAAGAGAAGGATATAACTCTTTTTGTGTCAGTAAACATCTGAATCGCGCCCTGAAACAAAATTTAGTGGCTACTCAAAGGAGGTATCAAAGACTGGACTCGGAAAAAATGATACACACAAAAATGATCACCAAAAATTCAATTTAAATCGGATACTTCTGAAATTCCCAGGGATTGAATAACTATATATTAGCTATGTTTAGGCATAGTTTATTTATTGAATTTCCTCCTCTAAGCTGAATGCTTGTACATTTCTTTTAACAGGGCTTATGAGATCTTGGGCGAGGCTTTGTCCATTTTCCTTACACAATTTATCCCAGTTTTTCTTCAAAGCTTCAACGGTTTTGAATGTTTTTCCGCTCTTCTTCAACTTCTTCTGCATTATCGCCCATTATTCTGGTGTATTTGGCGGGTTCGCCTTCTTCGGGACCACATTAACGCCCTTCTCTTCGTACCAATCCATTACAGGCTTGGCGTAATGGCACGAAGCGAGATCCGGCCAGAACAGCGAGGGACCACGGTGAGAGCGGAGAAAGGGAGGCAAGCGCTTCTGCAAGCATTCCTCTCGATAAATCTGCCCGTTTATGGTACCGGTTGTAACGAACGGCTTGCTGTACCGTCTGCACTCGCAACAGGTACTTCTTCGCGCCACAACAGGTACTTCTTCGCGAATTTGTCCATTTTTCTCTTGTGGAACTTTTCCGGAACCTCCATGCGGAACGTACCGACAAAAAACTCGAGGCCGGAGATGTTTGGTGTTCGCCTTGATATATGTCTCGTCGTCCATGGCGAGACAGCCTGGCTTGAGCAGCCACGCATGGTACTGCTTCCGCGCACGCAATTTGGCCACCGTGTTTTGCTTGTCAGTTTGGCTTGGCGCCTTCCTGACCTTAAAAACACGTAGCTCAGCCCGCTTCATGGTCTGCTGGACGAATCACTTCGACGAATTGACCTTAGTGGCCATGTCTCGGGTAGAAAGGTTCGGGTTATTCTTAAAGTACTGCCTTATCTTCCGCGCCTTCTCTGGGTATTCCGCTTTCGGTTTTCGGCCGCTTCCAGCGCGCCGCTCGATGGTCTTCGTCTTCTGGAACATCTTCACAACACAGGGCACGGTGGAATGGTGGATTCCAAGCCTGTTGCCGATCTATCTGTGCGACTGACCAGGATTATCGATCACCAAGATTTGCTGGCGTAGCTCTTCTTCACTTTCACGTTTTTTAAACACTATTTTTAAAAAAAAAACTTTTTTGAGCGTATTAGTAGAACGATTGTGATTGGGAAACTAGAATAATTTAAAATTTAACACTTCATTTGATCACTTTTTAAAAAAATAAAAAATTAAACCTTGAAACACTTTTTTAAATTTTCGCTAGTAATCGCGAGCAAATTCCATTTAATTCCACTATGAGCTTATCTTTTGACAGATAGGCCTATTTCGTCTGCTACTTACAGACTTCTTCAGTGTCGAGCACTCATAACCTCATGAAGAACATGAAGGTCGAGAACATGCTTATACATGAAAAAGTCATCAACTGTGTAAGAATCATAGTTAACATAAATGAAAATACACATGTTTTTAACGAATTGAAGCTGTGCCCTTCCTTTCTAAGACGGTCTATAGCTCAAACTTGGTGAAAATGCAGATGGGACTGACTTGCGCCTATCGGCAGTATACAGTTCCGTAAATCCTAAAGAATAAGAGCAGCAAGATACGAATAAATGAATGCCATTTCATTCAATATTCTTTATATCCTTTACCATTATGTCTTAACGAACAAGATAATGATCAATGAAACAATAATGGCGGCTATTATGGATACGATCCCACATTACATGATACGAAATCGGTAAATAATTAACGGCCTCCGGGGCTTAGCATTTTCGAACGGGGCACCCAACTTGAAGTTGATACACTAAAAACCAAAACATAAAGGACCTAGCCTCGGTGACGGCAGATTGCGTGATCGTTTAACGCATGCTCTCGTGCGTTTAGTTTATATCAGGTAATACTTTAATTAAAATGTTGCCTATCGCTTGGCTCGGAATGAATAATCACAGGCGCTACCACAGCTCCCGGTGCCATATTTCAAGCGCACATGAACAACACTCCTATCGAATTTTGAATGTGTGTAATTTTGCATTAGTGCAGTCATTTATTTCAACTTAAGTTCAATCCATGGAATTCCAAACAACGACCGTCTCTACATGCTAGAAAATGAGTTGAGCTATCCGGATTCTGTCTTCTGTTGACTGAACATGGAATGTCCTGCTTGGGTTTGTATATATGGATTAAACGGCCGATCGAGCCAGAAACAATCGACTCTCGGGGCGGTTCTAATCTAAATCTTAAATTACGTGCGTGCATTCGAATGCCTGAGGTGTTGCGTTATGGTGGTTAAGTGGATTCCCTTCTTTTCTGTTGCCGGTGTGCTAGGTGGGCCGGGTCAGATGTAGAACCTGGTGCATAGGCATGTAGCCGACAAGAGATTGCAAGTGCAGTTTCGAGCTTAAATCGCAGTCCAGCGCAGTAAAGATCGAAGACAGGAGCATTAATAACGGTGTAAAGTGGAACTCTTTCTGGCGTCCACTTTATTAGGCTCGGTTTATGTAGTAGTCGTGCCGTGACCAGTTTAGAAGACTGGTGAATGGAATCGGACCGTGCCCGGCTAATGATCCAAGAAAGAGAACAAGCATCGATGAATGGGTCGGGTTGCACTGTCTCTGCGAGATGTTATTGATGTTGTTCGGACGTTAAACAGTTGTTAATTGCTACAAGTGCACGCATAAATGTAATTTTATGATTTTTACACTGATGCAGCGGGAACGCTCCGGTTGCTTGGATTAAACGAAAGTGGAAAGAGCTCTGTAAGCGCTATTGAATGGGATTCTTTATGGGGGAAAGACGTGCTGATGATGCAAACAAGGATCGTTTTATTGAAATGGCCAGCAAGATGGAACATGATCTACGTCAGAGTTGGTCCATAAATCAAGTTAATATTTATTACTCGTCATCGTTCGCGTTGTTTGTTGTTTTCATAATTCAGCATTTATTAGAACTATTGACTTTTGTTTCCAAAACATTGCAATAGTTATTCATTTTAAACGGTAACGTTATTGTTTGCTAAGTGAGTATGATAGGGCTACTATTTTCTCAAGTGGCAATCGAGTAAGTACTACCTGTTTTGTTTCCTGCAATGATAACTTTATTGCTAGATTCACTGCCCAAGAAAATAGATTATCTTGAGAACTTTCCTTTGGTATTGGTGTCACTTTATGAAACTCGAAATACGTTGCTGTACAGGATCAAAACCTGTTTTTCACGACTTTAGTATGGTTTATGTTAGCATCACTTAATAAAATTCTCTTGGATCAATATTTTTTTCTTTCTTAAGTTTATTACTATTTTTTTCGTACTCTCCAAGTGCACTCCCATAAATGAAACAGAGACATAGTCTTTGTAATAATAAAATAAATGCTTTGCAGACGGTTGATTCCACCAGTTTGAAAGCCGGGTTTGATAAGGAGTAAGTTGAAAACAATGTTTTATATCGTTTTGAAATTTTCAATTTGAAAATTGAAAAAAAATGACTTTCAGATTTTTATACTCTTCGGCTAGATGTTTCACCTTGCAGTGGGTGGCTTATTTTCGTCTCCTACTTTCGGGCATTGAAGGTGGTTTCCATATCGTCATCGCTGATCTATGTTGCTGAACAGCTTGAATAAGCGATGTGGATCAAGTGAGAAGCCCTCTCTGATAAACTATTGCCTAAGAAAACTAAACCCGCAGTGACAGTATGGCATCTGTTACACCTTTCTTCATCAGCCATGTCGTAGTACAGTTATATAAAGGCACTGACGTTGGCTGTGAGATTGACGGAATTTCTACACTCAGCACTCTCACCATTCAAATTAGGGCAAATTAGATTCACAGAGGGTACACAATCAAATAAGTCCATGATGGATTAGCGGTGCACTTTCTACTTGCGTGTTGTTTTTTCTGACCCAAAAAAATCAACATTAATTCATTGCTTCATCTAACCATTTATTTATGTATTTGTCAATTCCGACTGGAAATCTCATGGGGATTTGTTTTTATTACCGTACATTTTGGGCACGTGTTCTCATATTACATCATCTTTTATTATTTTTACAATTTTCCAACTATCTATTACAATTTTTCTTATTTCTATACATCAACCCAGTGGTGAACCCTATTACGAATCGAACGCAGAAAGACTCTTTAAAACCGTTCATCCGTTGTAGAGTTAAATCGTGACATACTTAACACCAATTCATTTTTATTTATATAGATTTTCAATCTCTTGAACACGTTCGATTTTTGGCAAAGCCCGTTAGGATTGATTTTTTTTCTTCAAAAACAGAATTCGACATGGAGAGAACGTGAGGGCTAAAGAAATTTTCCTCTCGGTTGAGTTCGGTTTCTGGTAGGGAGTAAGTGATTTGATGTTTGGCGTAACCCGTTTGACCAAGGACCTGACGGGCAGTCATTTTCCTGAAGCCACTATCATCCAAACTCCAAAAGATTCATTGTTTGTAAACCTAATTCCGTGATATGTTGCATACTGTCAAACGATAGTAAATTAGTTTGACTTATCTTTTAGCTGTCAAACGACCTAAGCCAAAAGTTAAATCGTTTACTCTCTACCAGAAACCGAGTTCAATCTCCGCGGGCATTAGCGCACGTAAAATGTTGGATTGTGCAAATGTTGATAGGGGATAGCAGCAAAAAAAACAATAAGAAAAGAAAGAAGCAACATAAAAATCAAGTCATATTTTTATATCCACTCACTTTTTATCGAAGACATTTTGTTAGACTTAGTTTTTTCTAAGGTGGATTACTCTTTTTGGTATCCTAACAGTCAAGAGAAGTGGGAAAGAATTTTAAATCAGATAGAGGACTTATTTTCGGCGAATCATTACAAAACGATTCAGAATTTTGAATCGACATTTGATTGTTTGCATACCAACAATCAAGCGAACTCAATTCGATCATAGGTGAAATCGGGATAAACTCCAATTTCATCAGTTTTATAAACTGATGCGTAATGATTTCAAAGTTCCATCAAGACTCAAAAATTTTTTTTTTTAATAATTTCTAGGGAGAAGTTCACTCACAAAGCGGAAACTTAAAAAAAACTCAACAAATAAAACAAACAATGCCAACTGGTGAAGTAACCCGACATGCACTACAATTGATCAAATTACTGATCGCAGTGGTTTATGTATCGAACAGAGAAAAAAAACGTAACGCTTAGACTACTCAGCCTAGTCTCCGACGGTGGATCTAAAGGGTGTCCACGATGAAATTGCCACACTATGAAATTGCTCTAACTTGTTAACCGTTGGGTAGAATTTAATGAAAATTTGAGTGGATTTAGTTCATAGTGCATTATTTACATCCTGCAAAGTCCTGTGATCAAAACGGATCGCGGAAATGGAGTCGAAAGAACAGCTCGTGCGTGATAAAATCTTGCGCATTAATCACGAGAACAAGGATCTCTCGCATCGTTCCATCGCTAAAACGTTGGGAATCGCGAATTCCACGGTGTCGCGAGTGATTAAGCGGTTTGAGAAACGGTTGACCACCAATCGGAAGCCCAGAAGTGAAGGAAAAAGTATTCCGTACAACACCAAAAATCACAACCGCGTTGTTGGGGCCTTCAACCGAAATCCGAACGCCTCCGTTCGGGATGTGGCTAAGAAGCTGCACCTAAGCCGAAGTTTTGTCCAGAAGGCCAAAACTAAGGTTGGGCTTCGAACGTTCAAGGTACAAAAGGCCCCTAATCGCGACGAGAAGCAGAACAAGTCCGCCAAAACCCGTGCCAGGAAGTTGTACCTCAACATGCTGACGAAAGTTGAATGCTGCATCATGGACGACGAAACATATATGAAGACCGACTTCAAACAGATCCCCGGCAACCTGTTTTTCACGGCAAAGGATAAGTTCAGCGTTCCGGAGCATGTCCGCACTCAGAAGATGTCCAAATTTGCGAAGAAATTCCTGGTTTGGCAAGCTATCTGCACGTGCGGGAAGCGGAGTGCACCTTTCGTGACCCAGGACACGATGAACGGACAGGTGTACATAAAAGAGTGCCTCCAGAAGCGGCTGCTTCCTCTCCTGAAGGCCCACAACGTCCCAACAATCTTTTGGCTGGATTTGGCCTCATGCCACTACTCCAAGGACGTGCTGAAGTGGTATGTGGACAATAAGGTCAATTTCGTGCCGAAAATGTTCAACCCTCCCAACACTCCGGAGCTCCGCCCCATCGAGAAAAACTGGGCGATTATGAAGCAGCACCTTCTTAAACGACTTAAGGTAGTGAAGACAGCCGAGGAACTGAAGAAAGTATGGGTTTACATGCAAAAAACGGTTGATTCACAGGTTGTGCAGAATCTTATGGCCGGGGTTAAGGCCAAAGTGCGGGCATTTGCGTATGGACTGTAAATAAAATACGAGTAAAATGGTAAAATGAAGTTTAATAGTTATTTCTCAATCCCTGAACATTTGATGGCAATCGGATGAAAACTCGAATTTTGCGAATCAATTTTGTGTGTGGCAATTTCATCGTGGACACCCTTTAGCCTACTCCGATCGCGGCCCGACGATCTCTAACCTTCACGCCATTTCTGCTGCAACGGTGACAAAATCTGTGTTATCTCGTTGTTCTCCCCATGCCATGAGTTCTTATGTTGACACAGTTTTTGCACGATATTGTCAGAGTTCAAATCTTCATCGCTGCTTTCTAGCATTACGCCACCTGCTGTGGTGAAACTTGGGCAGTTAAATACAACATATTGTGGTATCTCCTCGCGAAGCAGCTTCAACCCGGGAGATTTAAAGTGATAGCTCTACTGCAGATATAGCAGTCAGGAGGAGGAGAGTCACGCCCATGCCGAAGCTACTTTCACGTAGAATGAGCTCCACGTTTATTTTTGTTTTGTATCCGTTTATTTTCGTCGGCCTATTTCCTCACAATGTGGTTACAATCACCAACGCCACAAAGACGAGTCCACCACCTGGACCTAACATATCGCACTCATTAACACATGAGCCGGGACTAACGGCTGTACTCCCCTTCCAAAGGAAGGCGTGATTTTTTCGCCTCAGAAAAACCACCGACCTCAACTGGAATGGAACCCCACTGGGATGCCAAGTAGCAGTCATGCTTACCACTACACCAACGGCGCCGGCAATAAGCTCCGCATGTAAAAATTATCGATATAATTTTGATAAGAGTACTGAAACACACTGTTAGTTTTGGAAATGTGATGTCTCCAAATCAGGCACGTCTATAGTATTATTTGAAATAGGATTTAAATTATATGTTTTTAATCAGATTGAACTCACCAAAATCCGCCTCTAAAATCCCACTAGTTTCATTCAAAACAATGAAAACACTCGACGTTGATTCGTTATTACTTTCATGCACTCGCGACAAAATAAGTGTTTAAGCACCTTGTATATATGTAACCAGCAGTAAAACACTCTGTTCACCATGTGGTGAGAGCATCTGAATTCTATTTACTCTAAAAACTTCAAAACTACTAATAATGATCAATTCTCTCGTGACAAAGTGGGAAAAAATAATCTTCAGGAAGTTAACTTTTTAAAGTTATGCCTAACATTAAATATTAAATTTTTAATAAGAGTTTCCTCTCATAGTGCGGATAACCAGAACTGTTCATTGTGTTATTTTGTAATAGGTGCTGAATATTAATAGAACGACCGTTGAAACTAGGTGAGAAACTAACTCGTATTTGCTTAATTATTATTCTAAACACTTATGGATTGTATTGCAGTAGAGATTTGACTAAGGGAGGATCTCGCGTTGAGTCGCGAAAAGATGTACATGGTTAAATGATCCATCTCGGAACCATTCTATTGACACAAACATGTTGAGTACTCAAAATGAAGGTCAATATTAATATAGTATATTTGTACTTAAACGTTAAAATAGAGAAACAATTATTCCGATTTGGTGTTGATGAGATTTTTTGGATTGATTGATTGAATTTTTCTTCGAATACCACTCAACATATTTTGGACACCTTATCGGCTAACCTGAGCAGCCATTTTGTTCCATCATCTTTTCATCTCTTTTGCTTCCAGAGTCACCTTTTCATTCTTCTTTAACTTCTGTTTGGCAACTGCCCAATATTTCTCAATTGGGCGGGATTGAAGGCAACAAGGTGGACTGTTGTTCTTTTCGAAAAAGGCCACCTTCTTGTCTCGATAACAAACCGCTGAAGAGGTAGCTTATCAAATCAGCAAAAAAATTACAGGTCCATTGTGAGCTTTAATACGTACATTATATCCAGAATACGTTGATAGCGCAGGACCGTGGTCTCTGACTGGGATCGGGGTCACATACGGGCAATGCGGACACTACCGGGCTAGGCACTACAAGATTCACAACTCAAACAACTTTTGAAACTTCTCTAATTGGGCAAACACTTTGTTGAGCGTTCTATGTTTAATCTTTATAACTCGACGTTTTGATTACAACTGTTACCTTTTATTCTGATATATCTACTTTTTACCGTACGTTGTGTTTCCTTCCATTAGAGTTAGCTATAAAATAAACTATAAAAATGAAATATTTCAATCATTTATAGCGAACCTACTTTCGACAGCAAACAGTATTGAGAACTGTCATGTTTTTTCAGACACATCTGCGTACATTTGTAAAGTGTGGAATTTAAAGCCTTGTTTGTCATGGAAACCTGGGTTTTCGTCAGAACCTGCAAATACCTGCCAGATCATAAACTTTCTTGCGAATTTATCGGCAAAAACAAATTTGAACTTGCTTCATCACCTCGACCATTGACTTTATAGAAATTTTGTCCGGGAAGGTGCTCTTATTCCATCTTCACGTACGTTTCGTCATCCATGACGATGCGTTCTTCGTACTTCGTAGGAACCCCGAAATAAACATGTTATAAATATTTTCCCATTTTTGTTTTTTTCAATCTCAATTCCATATCCAAGTGCACGAACCTTCTTCTTTACACTACTCATAAGGTCCTGTACAACATTTGGACCAACTTTTTTTTTGCGTGGCAATCCATTTTTTCTTCATATCTTCCTCCGATTTCACTTCCTTAGGATGTTTCCGATGTGCTTGTTTCATGATGGGCCAGCACTCAATTGGCCGCAGTTCCGGTGCGTTCGGGAGGTTGAGATGCTTCGGCACGAAATTGACCTCCTTAGCCTTGTACCACTCCAAAACTAAAGGCTAAATCCGGCCAGAAAATCGTAGGACCATCGAGTGCCCTCAGAAGAGGAAGTAGACGCTTTTGAAGGCATTGCTTTAGGCACACCTACCCATTGACCGTTCCAGTTGCCGAATCATATATTTTTTGGCAAACTTTGACATTTTCTGCATTCTGACCAGTGAAAAACTGGAACCCCGAAGTCTGCTTTTACATACGTCTCATCATCCATAACGAGGCAATGTGGTTTCGTCAACATCTGGGTGAAGAGCTTCCATGCACGTGTTTTATCTACCGTATTCTGCCGTTCGTCGCGATTAGGCGCCTTTTGGACTTTGAACGTGTGTAGTCCTTCACGTTTTATCGCATCTTGCACGAAAGTTTTTTAGATTCAATTTCTTCGCCACATCTTGAATTGAACTGTTGGATTCCTCCTAAAAGCTTGAACTACCCGCTTGTGATCCTTAACACTATACGGAGATCCATTTTTGCCACTTTTTTCTTACTATGAATTAGAAGAAAAATTAGTAATCTCCATTTAATTCCAACTACCTTTGCTTATCTTCGATAGATACGCGTATTTCGTCTACAATGTGCAGACTTCTTCAGTGTCTCGTACTAATAACTCGACTGAAAGAAAACCTTCGCCACCTGCCGTATATATACTATTTTCTAAATACAAAACGTTTACCTATCATTATGTTGTTTATACCTATCTTATTATTAGTTTGTTTATACCTATCCTGAGTCAAAAACAAGTGTACTTAATATCTACCTCTCTTCTTTCTCATCTATACCTAACATACTTATTGTGTAGCAGCGGGTGCTCCGCTTCGTCGGGTTTGATGTCGTTTGGGTAGTAAGTTGAAGAGCCATGTGTAACCGTTGCCTTGGTCTTTGTTTAGTAGATTTGTGTTCTGTTGTTTGTTTATTTCTAAGCTTTCTGCGACGTCTAATTTCCAGGGTGTAGATGTAGTCCGTAATATTGTGATGTCATTCGTCGTTGTGTCGTGATTTTCCGTGAAGGTGTGTTCTGTGACTGTTGATTTGAAGTTATGTGAAATTCCTTTCTCGTTCTGTTTGACAGCCTTAGTCACCTCCGCTAGATGCTCCTTGAACCTTGTTGCCAAGGTTCTCTTTTTTGACCTACATATATTTTGCTGCAGTGTTTACACTTGATTCTGTATACCCCTGCTCTGCCTAATGAGTCTACTGAATCTTTGGTGGAGCCTAACATCGATGCTAATTGGTTGTGCCTACTAGAAAAAACTAAGTCCAAGCCAAATTCCCTAAGTCGTGGTTTAAGCTTTTGTGTAATGTCTTCATCGAAGCAGACGGATACACGTTTCAGGGGTTCAGGTGAGTCTGAGAGGGTTGTTTGTGATTTCCTTGTGACTCTTTGGGTGTTTGTGGGTTTTCTGAAGATTTCAAACTCTAAAGGAGTTGGCGACAATGATTCTCTCTTTACTAGAAGGTTGAGGAATGCAAGTTTTCCATCCTTTTCTATTTCATGGGTGCTCTTAATGTCTTTGTGGAGATTGTTGATTTCTTGAAGAATTAGGGAGAGATCGTCTTTTTTCACTACGGCGAAGATGTCGTTGACGTATCTCCACCAACGATTTGGGAGTAATCCTTTCGCTTTTATGATTGTTTCCAAATTCGCCATAAAGAGTTCACAGAGGAATGGGGATAGAGGATTTCCCATAGGGGCTCCTTTTAATTGTTTATAGAATGATCCTCTGAAAGTGAAGTAGTTCTCTTCCATGCAAAGTCGAGTCAGCTTAAGGTACATCCGCACCTTTTGCTTCCATGTTGTGTCATCCCCCTGTTTCAAAAGCCAATCTTCTAGAAGGTTAGTTGCGTCCTTGATCGGTACGCTAGGGAAAAGGGTCGTGACGTCGAAAGATACCATTACTTCATTGTCATTTATATGACCTGATGACTGTAGCTGTTGTACAAATTCCTGGGTGTTGCGAACTGAGCTTGTTGGGAATTGCTCGGAGATACCTTGAAATTCTTTTACTAGCCATTTTGCTAGCTTATTGCTAGCTCCGTTCCATTCTCGTTAGTGACTGAGTAGAATTGTATTCCTTTCTCTGTTTCTCACACAGAAATGTAACTCAGTGTTTGTAAAAAGTGGATCTAGTCAAACATTGAGTTTATCCCCATTTTTTACGAAAATTGAGTAACATTTCCATGTGAGAAAAAGAGAATGGAATAGAACTCTACTCAGTCACTGAATAGAATGGAACGGGAGTGTATGCAACATTGCCACATGTCACTCCTATTGCCACTAAACTAGTACAAGTTTATTTTTCTTTGCTGGTGTTGGCTTCAAATTAACATTAAAGCATGGGCAATTTGGTTAGGTTGACAGTAAATTAATGCAATTTCTGAGAATTTCAACAAAAGCGCTGCTTTAGATAATTGAGCTCTTGAATGTCGTTCCACTGTAAACACAGATTTGTAGCAATACACGCCAAGACTAGGTGGACACATAGGTGGACGAACCTAAATCATCTAGTATAGTTTTTCTATTCGTATTGAGATTAAACGTGTAGTGCACCAGGTGCACACATGGACGAAAAACCACTGTGTGTTTCTCCTATAAAGTGATCACATTGTCATAGCTTAGGTGTATTCATAACCAGGTGATGGGTAACCGCATGAGAAATCGTTAAAATCAGCCCTTGTTTTAGTGCAAACGTTACAACTGTTTCTGTTCAAACTTATCTTGATCCTTTTCTCCTGGTAGCTGTGTGAATCTCTTTACCTATATGATGCTTGAATTCCAACTTAAAGTATCGTTATTGACTACTGATATACCGAAGGCACATACCTACAAAAGGAGAAGTTTACTAAATTAATGATTCAAAAACGCGTCAAATTTGAAACGACCAATATTTAACCGTTACACCCTTTAACTTGCAACAAATAAGAATTATATGCTTTAAATTCGTCCGACGAAGTTTGTCTCAGACAAATCGGAAAAACGCTTGTTTCAAGACTGGTTACATCTATTTGTTCCTCAGTTTACCCCTGCTACTTAATAATAAATACTTCGTTTGTTGAGCTTCTTAACATGTACTCGATCATTTATCGCTGATGAAACGATAGGACCACACAGTAGTGGTCGGAAAAGCCTTTTTTACGGTGAAATTAATAACTACTAAGGGTTACGTTTCCGAATCATGGTGTCTTCTACAAAGTTGTATCTGAACAAGTTGTCCATCTTGTGATGAAAATTTTGTAGTTTCAACGCTGTTGCTTACTTTTGAACGAAATACAATAGAAGGGTGATGTCAAAAGCAAGTTTAAAAATAATATAATTTCATTTTTCTGCTTTATATCGGGGTGTCTCTAAAATGCGTTTTTTTAATATAACTTTTTTGTTTCCTATTCTAGGATTAAGTGATCTTGATAGAATATAGAATATAGAAAACGTTATAGCGCACATTTTTGCCTATCACAGTTTTTGGCCAAGAGGATGGACAACTTGTTCAGATACAACTATGTAGAAGACACCATGATTCGGAAACGTAACCCTTAGGAGTTATTAATTTCGCCGTGAAAAAAGGCTTTTCCGACCCCTGTGGACCAGGTCATTCCGTTAGCATCCTTCGTCTAGCTTAGGTAAATATTTATACTCAATCAAACTTGAACAGCGACGGCTGTTGGATTACAACGGACGAACTCCGTCATCACGAACGCAACTTCAAAACATTTGTAAGACAGAGTCAGCCTCACATATTTCGATCTTGATGGATAATAAAGTAATCTGTCCGACTAAACGAGTGTAAATCATATTTATCGGACGACTTTATGTGTTACCACTGCACTAATATTTTCGCACGTTGTCGTTGATCAGTTACCGGTGTCCGTTGTGTATGTTGAATATCTCCGATCTTGGAAGTGATTTTGTCGTTTTGTGGCCTCGACCGGAGATAGAAAGAAGTCTACATTGTAATTTGAAACTGCCGCCGCTTGTCTCCTGTAGTCCGAGCTGTTGGTTGTCTTTATAAACATTGGACAAATGGCTCGTGTATGTTGCAGCAGCATCGTTGTGGTATTTGCCAGCAGCCTAATGGAGATGGAGTTGATGGGAGGCAATTACAGCCAACATGCGATAGGTTGTAAGAGATGAAACCACGAGAAGGGATTCGATGAAAAAGGTTGTTTGCATGCGAAAAAAAAACACGAACCAATCTATTTAACATGCTAATTAGTTAAGCTGCTGATGCAATCCGGTGTTGATTGCAGAACAAGGCTGCGAACTTGAGCTGTGAGTGAAAACAATAGTTGGTGAGAGTAAGGTTGCAAAACTCTAGCAATAACCTTCCTAGAAGGCTTGTTAGAATTTGCATAGTAATTGCCTTCAGATCACTTGGGTCGTTTTGCTTGTCAGCTGCGGGCAGTTTTTTGACAATCCCTCCGCGATGCAAGGTGCTCAAATGAATATTCACAATCGCTATTTTCAATTCTGTTCGGATAATTGAATCTGTCACAACAGCGATAATTAAATTTTCAAACGTATTGATTTTGAACAGAAACACAATCATAGTGGCCACCCACGGCGCACAATTTTCGCCAAGCTTTAAAAACAAATCACCTTCTGTACACATTCTATAATCGAAACCAAGTGTACCGTTTTGTATCATTTACCGTCTACAGCCACGGATGGCGTAACTAATGTAGATTCGCAGCGAGATGGAATTTATGCCAACTATTGAGTCGTATGTAAGAACGCGACCCGATTGTGACTGGTTTATGATCAGTAAATAGTGTGAGCTATGCGTTGTTTCAATACCAACCTACATAGGTCTCAATATCGGCCAAACGGTGGATGCAGACCACAAACGAGTCCTAATTAGATTGTTATTAGCTGCGTTCGTATGAATGTTGTTTATCGGTGCAGTAGTTTGCGTGAACGATGGGTGTGCCTTCTGCAAAAAAAAAAAAATGTTGCATTCATGCTACTCTCGTGTGGGATCGGTCAAGATTGTACGAGATCACGCTGACCGGTGGTGGTTAGAACTGGAGATCGGTAGAAAGCGGAGGGAAAGACCGGCCGCATAACAGACTAATTAAATGGAATTGATTTCGCTGATGATCACTGCTGATTAGGTGCGAGATTGGTCAGGCGGCTCTGCGGTCGGTCGGTGCGGTCAACGAAGTTCAATCCGATGTTGGTGGTTAACCGCCCGTGGTTGTTTGTTTGCGATTAACGATTAACTATATTGCCTCCACTTGTGGGATTGCTTTTGAGGTGAGCCGCACTGCAAGTTGCTCGTTTTAATCTTTTCGAAATTGTTGATACTTTGAAGCCTTGGATGTTTAACTCGTAGTGTTCGCTTGTGATTTTGTAGCAGCAAGATATTATGTGCCAAAACCTTCTTCCAATGCTGAGTATTGAAAAAGCAATTCTTTTTTTTTTAACTATTCAACGACCTTACAGATTATAGAATGCACCTTACCTTACCTTACCTTACCTTACCAATTAGACCATGGGTGGTTTGGCCTCTGTTGTACACAGAAGTTGTTTTCACTGTAATGGGTCCTTGGCTGTACCTCGCCAGCCTCGCTGTGTGCCTTCTTTTTGATCTATTCACCTTGCTCGTTTCGCGACTCTTCTTCTTGTACCAGTCGGTTCGTTTTCGAGAACCATTTTAACAGGGCTGTCGTCCGACATTCTTACGACATACCCAGCCCATCGTAGTCGATCGATCTTAGAGATGTTTTGTGGTTCATTAACCTACTCCACGTTCCGTCTTCCATCTGCACACAACCATAGATCGTACGTAGTACCTTGCGTTCAAAGACACCAAGGGCGCGTTGGGCTTTCACTAGCAATGTCTATGTTTCGTGGCCACCTTTGTAGGTCTCACCTTTGATGGTCAACTTTGTAGGTCTTCGAACTTAGCATCCTGGAGTCCAAAGTAGGCACGATTGCCATAATGCGGCGTTGTATCTCTTTGCTGATGTCGTTATCGGCGGTCACCAATGAGCCCAGATACACGAATTCGTCTACTACCTCGATTTCATCACATCACATCACATTGTCTTCTCGTGAGCCTCTTCCTTTCGGGTATTATTCAACGCATTAATCTCCAGCTCAACCCTACCAGCTTGAGCCTTAAGTCTGATGTACGTGTCTGCCATCGTCTCAAAGTTACGTGCTACGATATCAACGTCGTTGGCGAAGCGAAATAGTTGGACAGACTATGCACCTAAACAATGTAAATATGATGAATGCAAGGGTCCATAGAAATGGAATTTTCAATCAAGTTTGGCTGTTGTTGATAGATACCCCAAGTAACAATTTCAGTTCTATTCCAGCCGTATAGCACTCCTCCCGGCTTTGTTGATGAAACTACATTCAAAACTGTGTTGTCCACCAACACCTCCTCTATTCTTCTTTAAAGCCGAAATGTGTACAAAGTGGCCCACTCTATAGACGATTGTGAAAACAAATTAATAAAAACTTTCCAAGACCATAAATATTTTGAAAATGTCCTAGTGAAAGATGTTATGACCACTTGAGAACCATCATAAAACCTATTGGCCGCCATCAAAACCAGTATAGGGCCGAATGGCCACAGCTGTCAAACTTCACGGCGATATCGTGGTTGGTTTTTGTTTTTCTGCTTTGTTCGATTCTTTGCCCTTCTGATTCATTCAACAGTAAATAATAACTAAAAAAAACTCAAGTGTTGCGAGAAATTATGTTTGATAGTAAAATATATAAAACAAATTGAGTTTTTATTCTAGCGTATCATGCTCCAAATCATATGCGCATTTAATTTTATGGTGAGTATTGGCACGATAAGAGCTGAAAATTAATGCATCTCGGAAATTATGCGAGTTTACAACAACAAAAACAAAATTTAAAGAAATATATTCGATAAATTAATCAAGAAAATTCTGAAAATTGATGGAATTCAATAAGGTTATCTAAACGAATACCGAAATTTGTCTCAGATCTACAGTTCAATTGTATTACAATTAAAATTTCGTGTATTTATTTTTCCACATTTCAATTATTTCATATATTTCAATATGGCGATTACAAGAAATCACAGTTTTACCAAAAAGCTAATTTGTCTTAGCAATGGCTACTTTAAAACTATCTGGTCGCTTGGTAGCTTTCTTCAATGCCAATTAGCCGTTTAATGCATTTAGTGGAAGAAAAATGGTTTTAAAATGCTTTTTCAAATGAACCATAATAAGATAATATGAATGAGTCCTAAAACGGCATTTCAAAACAGCATTTTATGAGTTTACAAAGTCAAAATAAAACCTTTGATAGGAGTAAAAGGAATTTTAGAAGTCAAGGTTCTAAGATCGTTGTTAAGAAGCTGTATAGGTTTTTATAAACCTGACTAAAATTTGAAACCTATTGGCATCTCTTGCTGCCATAATAAAACCGAATTGATTTCTAGTGGCTTTCATAAAACTTTAGTTAAACTTAATAAAGCTGGATGGGTTTGGCAATGTTACTTGGGACGTGAATGCTGAACACATAAACTGTAAATACAACAAACATGTAGTGCTTGGGACTAGCATACATCCTCAATGTGTTAAAACTAGTAACCTTAAATTAAGGTAACACCGGCGCGTAACCCATCAAATCCTGTGCAACACTTGCGCCATTTATCTTACACACATTCATCCACTTTTTTTTCAAATCCTTGTCGTTTTTGAAGAGGTTCCCTATCCTTCAAGGCTTACCCGTCATAATCACCCAACATTTTTCTATTGGGCGAAGTTCTGGCGAGTTTGGCGGATTTGCCTCTTTTGGCACAAACCCAACATTGTTGGCTTCATACCACTCCATCACCATTTTTGCATAATGGCGCGATGCCAGATCCGACCAAATAAGAGTGTTACCTTCGTTGGACCGGAGGAATTGCAGCAGGCGCTTCTGGAGGCATTCTTCTTTATATATTTGGCCGTTGATGGTGCCGGTCGTATTATACGGCTTGCTGAATATGCCGCATCCATAGATCGTCTGCCACACCAAGTACTTCTTGGCAAATCCTTCTTTTTCCGGAACTTCTCCGGAGGATCTAGGCAGGACTGGCCGACGAAAAACTCCAGGCCGTCTCATTGTTTGTTACAATGCATTTCGGCTGCACCAACCACTCGGGGTACAGCTTCCTGGGGCAGGATTTGGCCACCGTATTCTGTTTATTGTTCGGTTAGGCACCTTCCTTACCTTGAAGACATGAAGTCCGACCCGCTTCATTGTCTGCTGAAAGAATCAGACGGAATAATTGACCTTCGTGGCCACGTTCCGAATTGAATGGTTCGGAATGCGCTTGAAGTAATGTAATTAACTAATATATACTCTATTATTTCGGTTACTTCCATTATTTCGCCGGTGATCCGAACTTATCAATAAGTCTCATCAATCGGTCCAGAAATATTGTTTAAGAGACCTGCAATTGATGCGATTCGGCATGTTCCAATAACCGCTGCTTGAAGTTCGAGACGTGGAACCGAAATGTATTTCAAAGGTGACGCTTTAGCTTTTGCTCCGATCAACGCGCATTCTATTGTGCCCCCTTATTCGAACCGCAGATACGCTACGGCAACATCTCGACCTGCGTTGGTGAAAACATTACGTTGAATATTGGTGTTCCCGGCGATCTTCGTAGTCAGCCGCAAACACCGTGGAAATCTAATTTCTTCGACTTGGAGTAGAACTTTCAACCAGTCCTTCGGTATCTCTTCGTCCCAATCTGTCCCTGCAAGCCAGACCTCTCGCAGTAGGAATTTCAGGAGCACTAGGAAACACCCAATCAGTCCCAAAGGATCGTCGATCTTCTTCAGGGTTTTGAGCAGCTCCCGCTTCGTGGGTATTATCCGACCGCTGAGCAAATTGTCGTAGTGTTTCGGAAAGAGCTTGAAAGTAAATGTATCCGTTTAAATTCTCCACCACATACCGAGAACTGTCTTCGTCGCCATCTGAGAACTGGAATCGAGATCCTTTCGCTTTCTCCGACATTGGTGCACTTTTTTTAAATTAAATAACCAGTGGTGGAGTTCGAAGCCGCCTTGGTCGTGAATGAACTGCACTTCATTAGCCAACTTCGCTGCTTCCGTTTCGTACTCCTCACTAGTCAACCAGTCATCGACGTAATGGTCTTTCTGGATACATTTGGCAGCTCTCCGGAACTGTTGCTGAAATCGTTCGGCATTATGGCGCGCAGCAAGGCAAACATGTAGCTCCGGAGGTCATTACATTCATGGCGTACACTTGCGAAGGCTGAATCGTATCTCCATCTTCCCACTACAGGAACAGCTGGCTGTATTGATCGTAGATCCGCAACAATGGCAAAGCGGTACTCACGGAACCTGTAGATTACTGACTGCAATAAAGACAGCTGATCGGGGATAAGGAAAGCAGCCGCGTCCCAGACTAGGCGACTTTTATCGGGCTTGTTGGGGGTTTAACTGGGAAAACAAGTACCAACAGGATGTCTCGCGGCAGTTTCTTCCGATGTAAACATTCGGATGTATCCTTTTTGCTCGCGCTCCTTTATTTTAATCCGCAACGCTTCAGCCAATGCTGGATCGTGATTCATCCGCTTTTCCGCTTGGCCATGGCTCTGTTATCTGGAAGTCGAATGTCGTCTTTCCGCCATAGTAGTGTAATGTCCTTTCTTAATTTCACTTCACTGGGTTGTGACATCTCTCTAACTGCCAATGCGTCATTCACGGCGATTAAACTTGGATTAGTTTATTCATGAATTTTATCACCTGATTAAACCTAAGGGAGACACCAGAAGTATCAAGAAAGAAAGAAAGAAAGAAAGAAAGAAAGAAAGAAAAAAAGAAAGAAAGAAAAAAAAAAGAAAGAAAAAAAGAAAGAAAGAAAGAAAGAGAAAGAAAGAGAGAGAGAGAAAGAGAGAGAGAGAGAGAGGGGGGGGGGGTAACAAGCATGGCAATGAAAGTTGCCGACGCTTGCTTGTAATCATTGAACTGCTTATTCAAGAAGGTGCGGAATCAGTTCGATAGCATGTGAAAGTATCCGATGACATCGACAGCTTGCTAAAAGAGTTCTGGGAATCAAGAACTTATGCGTTACACACGTTACAGTTGTAAGGTCTTGTACCGGCATCCCTTAAGATGTTTACCAGATGAGAGTAGCTGCAACACGCAAAGCAGTGGTTTAGGAGATTTCTAGACGTTGTCGATAGAGTAGCATTCCTTCCATGCAGCATGCAGGCTTGAGTCTCTGTCTGCTGAACACGGACAGATATGGAAACTATGGCATTGAAGTTTATCCCTGGGGTTTCCCCGAACATGGACCGTATACCAGTGACCCCAGGTGCATTTCAGTAGGGACCGGTTCATTCTCCCGACCTTCTTTACTATTAAGCGCACATCCGATGTGGCAGTTATCGATATCGATCAAGATCCTTGGTGATACAAATTCATACAAATTGATCGGCAGCCCTTTAAGGTACTCATATCGTGCGGACAGCTCCGGAACAGAGATTGATTTGCAACGGAAGAGAAAGTGTTTTCATGGTGTGAACTTTGGGGAGCATGTACGCTGAACCATGGTTTCCTGCGCCATAAATCTGCAGGCTGAGTCTAACAGATTCTTGCTCCTCCCGTTACTGTCCAGCTGTTAAATTCAGGCAAAGCGGACTCGTCTTCCCTTTGAGGTCATGCTCCATGGAAGTCGCTGATGATCTGCCATCCAAAAATGCGTACATATCTACAGAGACCGTGCCATGCAGCGTAACCGGAATGTATCTGAATAGAGTTTTCCCGGTCGTCTCGCTATGCATGTTGCAATTTTGACTCGTCGACTGGTTGCTGGATTCCCCTACTCGGTACTTTGCTCCATCATGTAACATCGGATACAGGCAGTTCTTGCAGATTTTTTTCTCCCTCAGGGTCGACCACTGAGAAGAAATACTCATGGCCTGAAACGTCCGGCAGGATTCTACCGAACGATTCTTTCCATTGCAAACCACGCACGGCTTTATTGCTGTTCGTGTTGACTCAGGTTTGGACTCTTCATCTCCAGAGTGAAAATTCATGTAACTGTCCTGATTACAAGTCCGCTTGATATTGAATGACCCGGACAATCCGGAGACTGAACATGCTGCTTACACCATTTTCTCCAACCAGTCGCCGAAGTTCGAGCGACTAACCCATGGTAGAGTTTGCCTGTACAACGCCCAGTTCAGCTTTATCGTTGGTGGTAGGTGGTCGACCAACTCATGCACCAAGACGATGTTGCACAAATCTTTGTCCAGTCTACAGGCCTTGGCAGTTGCGACGACATTCTGAACCTGCTCTCCAAAGTCGATGATTGTATTCAGAATTATATTTCTCCGCTTTCGCTGATAGCATTTTGCGTATCCGCGTAACAAGAGAATGCGCAATTACCTCCGGACGCCCTAATAGGGTCTTCAGCGTAGTCATCACTCCATGGAAGTTGGATGGATGCAGTAACCGGCACCGGACTGCCTCGAGTGCTTTTCCCTCGTTCAAGCCGGAGCATATAGATTATATTTTTTCCAAATTTTTGAGAAAATTTCATTATAATTTAGCAAAAGAAATTTTATGAAATTAGGACTGCGAATCCTGAAAAGGTGATGGGGTTTATACTCGATTTTGCCTGCCTGGGAAAAAAAACTGTCCAAAAGCTTGTGCAAAAGGCTAAACATCCGGCTGTACTACGTAAATTTAAAGTTCGGGTGCGTTATCCGACTTGCTTGGAACACGCAAAGGACTTCGACAAGGCGATATTCTTTCCTGCCTCCTGTTCAACATTGCGTTAGAAGGTGTTATGGAACGTGCGGACTTTAACATGTGGGGTACGATTTTCAATAAATCCAGCCAGTTCATCTGCTTCGCTGATGACGTGGACATTGTCGGCAGAACGTTCCAGGTGGTAGCTCATCACTACACCAAGCTGAAACGTGAACTGGAAAAGGTCGGATTGAAGGTGAATGCGTCGAAGGCTAAGTATCTGTTGGCTGAAGAAAACGAGCGTGATAGAACTCGCATAGGCAGAACTGTGACAATCGACGGAGATGAGTTCGAGGTGGTGGATGAGATTGTGTACCTCGGATCATTGGTTACGTCGGATAACAGCAGAACATGATTGCAGCAGAAAAATTCGGAGACGCATTATTACCGGAAGTCGTGCCTTTACTCCACAAGACCTTGAGGTCTGGTAAACTTCAGTCCCGTACAAAGTGTACCATGTACAAAACGATGATAAGACCGGTAGTTCTCTACGGTCATGAGACGTGGACAATGTTCGAAGAGGACCTGCAAGCACTTGGAGTTTTCGAACGACGCGTGCTTAGGACCATCTTTGGCAGTGTATGTGAAAACGGTGTATATTGGAGAAGGATGAACCACAGTATCCAGAAAGTCACTAAAGCTGGAAGGGTACACAATCCCGCTAAAATGGTGTTTGCCTCGAATCCGACCGGTACAAGACGTAGAGGAGCGCAGCGAGCTAGGTGGTTGAACCAAGTGAAGCAAGACCTTAGAAGTGTGGGACATTCGAGGAACTGGAGACAAGAAGCCCCCCACCGAGTTTTATGGAGAAATATCGACTTTCAGCAAATTCCAGGCCATCAGTTCTGCACTGCAATAGACAAGTTCGATGCTGCAGAGCACCAACGAAAGCAAAAAGTCTAGACATTTGACAAAAAAATCATAATTTGGCAAGCGATTTGAACGTGCAGGATGCAAAGTGCTCCATTAGTGTTGACTTCAACCATGAATGGCCAAGTTTACGAGGTCGCACAAGAGCCCGCCAATGTTTTGGCATGACTTGGCGTAATGTCACTACTCAAAACAGGTGCTGGAATATAATAAGGTCAACTTCATACTCAAGGGCCTCAATACTTCAAACACCCCAGAGTTGACCCCAATCGACAAATATTGGGTTATTTTTACGCAGGAGACTCGCAAACATTCTAAGACAGTCAAAACAGCTCAATGATTGAAGAAAACATGGATCAATGGACAATACTTGTTAGTAATATTGTAAAAAATCTCACAGAGGGTCATAAGGGGTACGTCCATTAATTACGTCACGCATCCCCCCCCTTGTTACATTTTTTGTATGGATAAATTTGTTTGTATGTATCGTCACGTTTTCCCAAACCCCCCCTCCCCCTTTACTGCGTGACATAATTAATGGACCTTCCCTAAGAGAAAAGTAAGGGTACTTGGATTTGAAACGCAAATTGGATGAAGTGAACATGGCAAATCTAATGTGGTAAAGATGTTTGATTTGATACTTTGAACATTTCAGAGCAATTGGATAAAAGATGGATTTTTGGTGAATCGATATACATCTGTGCAAAAAGGCTACCGACAAAATTAGTTTTTGATGGCTTTTTAAGACGAGGCTTAACCTTCTTCAAGTTCTTCAATAGTTCGGAAATCAACAATGCCCTAGGAGTTGGAGTCGATGCGTAGAAATATTTCCGATCGATTGGTGCAACAATTTTGAAATTTCACTGTAATATTAACATTGATGGTCCTTCCTCCAGACATTTTATTAAATGCAATAGATCATGTTTTCACCAAATGAGTGGAAGTTTTGTTGCGTTGTATTGTCTAGTGTTTATTCGTATATTAATTAATGTGAATCAGCTAATTTTTTCCAACAATCATAATATCCCAATGCATTGATCATCATCCAGTTTCACGCAAAATCTCTCGCAGTTCATCTGGTAAATTCCAACAAAGTAAAACCCAAACCATCCAATCGATTCCAAACACTACCTGATCAACGTCATTACACAACGACAGCCGATAAACATCGGCGATGGCGACGTAAATTTGAGGACGAAGAAATATGCGATTGCTAATGCAATGTCCATAAAATGTGAACATGAATGACTTGCATGCATTTCTTCGGTGCTCGTCCGGTGCGACGGTGATGACCGCGGTGGTCAGGGGTGGTGCGCTTGAACTAATATGGTTACCATTTTGCGAACGTGTTAAAATGTACATTTATGCGTTTACATTTTTCTCTGCTCTGCTTTGATGATGTATTGCCTGCTTAAGCCGTGAATGACATTCTGCTGTGTATGATCTAGCCAATACTTCGAACCCGGGTAGTTTACAAGTTTGAACTGCAGATGTAACTCTCCTTGCGCTTTTGCGGATTTTTATCTTATCGTTGACTTAGATTCCTAAAGTGTTAGGTAATAATGTTGTACACGTACGTTGGTTCAGCTTCAACTGCTCGCGTTGTTGCAATCAAGGCTGGACACAGTTGGCACTTGAGCCCCCGGGGAGACATCAACGACGACGATCCGTTTCAAGTGTTCCACGCGTATCAGTGCTGTTCTTGGGCCTTTCACCGTTAAACTCCTTCTCTGACCCAGTCCTGCACACGTCCATATTATCGGGGAAATAATAAGTGGCGGCTATAGAGATGTTGTGTTGTGGCTTCGTTTTACTACCAGAAGCCTGTACCTACTTGAATTCCGCCTAATGTCGCTTTAAATTTCGCTCAGGGGAATTGCACGTCTGCACTTGATCGCTGTCCTATAACAGCACAAACACACGTAGCAGGCTATGGCGAGTATACGTGCAAAGAAGGAGGAGTGCTGATTAGCCGTCGCCGCCGTCATCGTCATGGATCAATCCTATCTCGATGTGCCCGCCTGCTCTGTGTGTTGCCATTTGTACGCGGCATTTTGCAGCCTACCATCAGCTAGATCAGCTAGACTGCAGAGGGGAAAAAAACCGTTTGGCCTTGTAAGAGGCATTTATTGTAAATTAAGATTGGGATTGGTTAAATTTTAATAGCGTCAGGTATTGAGTGTAGATGTTGGTACATGGTTTTTAGTATCATGTTGCATAAGTATAATTATTTCAACTATGAATTTATTTTGCTACATAACATGAACAAAGTTTAGCAGAATAGCATTTAAAGCTTATTGCTTGCTCTCAACTTATAATTCTAAGTGCAATTAAACCGTTTTTCAATAAGAACGTTCAATGACAGGTAGGGAAAAGGTAGGAAAATGAACATTAGGCTGATGCAAAATTCGAAATATTTGCTTCCCTAAGCTTAATCGACGCCAATTTGGGTCCTGATAGCCCCCAAAAAATTTATTATTATATTTGATGAATAACTATTTTTGTATAAAATTTATATATCAGGTATCTTCGGCATTTTGATAGTTGACAACTTATACTATATGAATGTATATAATATTTGGTTTAAGGGCATAATATCAAGATGTTAGGGATCTGGAAATGTAAGTTTGAGATTCTTCATACTAATTCCCATACAAACTTTGAATAGCGTGTGCAAAGCCAAATTAAAACCAAATGTGTTAAAATTTGTTGGGGACTATCAGGACCCAAATTGGCGTCGATTAAGCTTAGAGGAGCAAATATTTCAAATTTTGCATCAGCCTAATGAACATGTTATGCTTCTTCTGCTTATTTAGCATTTCAAGCTTATTGATTTCACAATTTACCTATTGCTTGCTCTCAACTTAGTGTTCTAAATACACTTTAACTGTTATTAATTGAGAGCTTTTGATGCCAGGTATCATTTTTGCATTAGTATCATTGTGAGGCAAGTACAATCATACCAGGAAGTCGAGAAATTTTCCTTAACGATAAATTCCTAGACCATGCCTGGAATAGAACCCAGTCGCCTCCAGCATGGTGTTGCTTTGTAGCTGCGCCTTTACCGTCTGAGCTAAGGGAGGTCCCATGTTATGCATTTTCTTCAAATTTTCCCTAGTTATATAATGGAGCTCGAAAGTAATTTCATCTAATCATTGCTTTGTACATGGTTTTTGCAAACAGTAACAGTGAACAGTCAACTGCATTATCTTATTAGTATTTTTCGTATTTTTAAATTCAGCGAAGTCGCAGACCATTCAGCAGCATGGCGGATGGTGGTGGTAATTTCAATATTATTTCAGTATATTCAATTTTACTATTTATTTTAACTCAACAACGAAAAATGATAGTTTTATTCCAAAAATAAAAGATGCATCTTAAACAATTCCAATTCCATGCAACAGTTAAATATGTTTTACGGCTTTTTTTTCAAATTTCAATAAACTAAAATACTTTCAATTTAAAAAGTTCGAGAATAAAAAATCAAGAGATCATGGCTTATCACAGAATTGGAATTCGAAACCATCTTCGTTGGAACATTAAGCGTAAAAACCAGATAAAACAGGAAAGACATGCAGCAATTTCATAGTATAGATTTATACGATCGCTCAGAATTTGATAATAATTTGCATATTTGTTTCTTATGAAAATGTCCGTCCATGCTCCAAAGAAATTTTGGGGAGGGGAGGGGAGTTATTTGATAATCTCAAATATAAGGACACGAGGCTTATGACCTATCGTTTAGCTTTCAGAAAGCTAAATGAACTTATACAAATCACTTAAGCCGTCTTGGGGACCATGGAGACCCCCTGGTTGGCATGTTACATACCATTTCCTCCTCCATACCTCACCGTGCCTTGGATGTGATGCACCTTGGTGTCCGTTTGTGCATCCGTTATGCGCTTCTTGCTCCTGCCTGGGCGATCCACCTCTGGTCAGAACGTTTTTTGTTTCAGTATAATTTTCTCAACCGCTGTTTTTTTCATACTGTTATTCCTAGCGATAGCCCGGTGCGATTCACTGTAGTGCACATCACAAACCACCAATTTTCGGATACACAAGGAAATTGCTTCATCCATTTATTCAACTAAATCAAGCGCAATCACGTGTACAAATGCACCAGGTCAAGCCGTTTGCTTCATTCTGGGTAATCCTCAACAGACTGACAACATACACGAAGGGTATAGGCGATCTGTCTAATAATCAGTTTGGCTTCCGTAAAGGGAAGTCGACGGTGGATGCCATCCTGTCCCTCACCAAGGCGGTTGAGGTGGCAATCCAGTGCAAGAGGCAAGGAGTACGATACTGTGCAGTGGTCACCCTTGACGTGAGAAATGCGTTTAATAGCGCCAGTTGGGTGGCTATCACCGATTCGCTCCAACGCCTTCAGGTTCCTGGGTACCTGTACAAGACTCTTGGAAGTTACTTCCAGAATGCCAGTATACAACACAGAGGCAAGCCAGAAACGTGTTCAGATCACCGCAGGCGTCCCACAAGGCTCGATCCTGGGTCCGGTGCTATGGAACACGATGTACGATGAGGTACTACGGCTTGAGTTCCCGAACGGGGTGAAGATAATCGGGTTAGCGGACGACATCACCCTGGAGATATGTAGTGAATCCATCGAAGAGGTCGAGTTAACGGCCTTGCACCCAATCGGCATTGTGGAGAGATGGATGAGCTCTAGGCAATCAGAGCTAAAGACTGTATTCGATGTTGGACACACACAATTGTTCGTAACTTTTTAGCGTGTGGGTAAAAAATATTGAAATTTTAATTGAATGTATTTCATTGTGTTGTGTCAATTGTGTAATGAGTTCCGTGAAAATCGGTCGAGTGATTTCAGTGATGGCTTCGAATGAAGAAATAGTGCGCCAAAAAATTTTGGGCACTCACTTCGAAAACCCAAACGCTTCTCATCGATGGATCGGAGAACAGCTCGGAATCGCACATTCAACCGTATCTCATGTGATCAAAACGTTCAAGGACCGTAAGAAAACCAAGCGGAAAAATGGTAGTGGCAATAAACGTGGCACGTCAAATCCTGAGAAGGGCAGTATGGTACTGAACCAATTTAAGCGTTATCCCAACATTTCGATCAGGAATGTTGCGAAAAAGGCGAAAGTTTCAGTTTGTTTTGTGCAGACAACAATGAAACGTTCTGGATTACATGTGTACAAGGTCCAGAAGGCACCGAACCGGAGCGATAAACAGAACTCGGTGACCAAAACTCGTGCAAGAAAACTGTACAGGGAGTGGCTCACAAAACCGTTCTGCATTGTGATGGACGATGAGACCTACATTAAAGCCGACACCAAACAAATGCCAGGACAGGAACACTACGTCGCCACCTCTAAGTTGGCCGTTCCGGAGAGTGTACGGAAGAAGAAACTGTCGAAATTCGCCAAAAAATTCCTTGTCTGGCAAGCGATCTGCGGATGTGGCAAAATGAGTCAGCCCTTCATCACCTCTGGGACCGTCAACGGACAAATCTACAAGGACGAATGCCTCCAAAAACGACTTCTGCCCTTCTTGAGATCTCACGCTGACCCGATACTGTTTTGGCCGGATTTGGCATCTTGCCACTATGCCCGGCCCGTCTTAGACTGGTACAAAGATAATAATGTTTTTGTACCAAAAGACGTCAACCCTCCAAACACTCCGGAACTTCGCCCAATTGAAAAATGTTGGGCAATCATGAAGGAAAAGCTCGTTAAAACTCCAAAACTGATAGAAAATGAACTTGAAATAAAGAAAGCAGGTCGGTCCTATCATTGCCCAAAATGTGATGAAAGGGGTCAAGGCAACGGTGCAGGCATTTGGGTTGGAAGAAGAGGTTCAATAAACCAATGATGTCAAAACTTAACCATTTAGTAGCACTTTATTTCCAGAAAGTTTGAAAAGAATCGGGCTCAAGGAAAATTTTTGGTGGCCTATTTTGTGTGTCCAAATTTCATCGAAAACAGTATTTAGTGTAATTGCACAGAGAACCACATAGATGAAGCTTGGGAGTAGTTTTACCTCTTGAATGTACAAGTTCACTAATTCTATTTATAGACCAGAACCGGCGCTGGCCACGTCCTCACGGTATTTTGGGGAGAGGGGGAAGAAGGATGATTAGTTTGACAATGGTTTTTATTAGAGACCGTGAGCACCACTGCATCTCTACAATTGCCAAGGGAAGGATAGTTGTGTTAGTGAGGCAGGTTATTTTTGGATCATGGATGCACTGTGGTAAGTGATGCGATCAATGAAAGAAAGCGCATTAGACTGCTTTTTATTTTAAATCTAGTGGTGATAACAAAAGGTAAGTGAAATAGGGCAAGGAAGAGGACGGGCCTGGGATTGAACTCCCGACCATCTGCTCAGTAAGCAGAACGGGTAACGACTGAGTTACCCAGCCGCATCATTTACTTTTCTGCGTTATCTAATGCACATAAAGGGAATGTTAGATTTGGCAGAAAATATTGGGATATTTCATGTCAATCTAAGCCAGATATCGCCTGAATCTAGCTTGTTGTACGAAAGATTGCAAATATTGTTGTATGGCGCATGAAAGATTGCATACAATTCCGTTGTTTACACCTCCTTTGGCTTGGAATTAAACGAGCGGAAATTTTATACGCCTGTTAAAATTAATTATTTTTTTCTGTGTAACGTTCTAGATGCTTTATCGATCACGTATGAAAATGCTGCTTGTATGTGAGTCGCGAATCCAAATTACGCCTAAATCCTTTACGTGGGTCACCCGTCCCTGACAGATTATAGTTGAAGATGATCGGGTCCTTTTTTCGAGAAAAAGAGATAACTGACCATTTTGTTGCGTTCCCTTCCATTTGGTTAACGATACTCGAGTCAGCGAAGGCATGAAGCTGGAGAGTGCTACAATCGGCAATGGAACAAATACGAAGGTAGAGTTTGAGATCATCAGCATAGGATAGTCCGAGTCCCACGATGACAAATTTAACATCGTTGAAGTAGAGCAAGAAGATCAACGGCCCAAGATTGCTACCCTGAGGTATTCTCGATGTCGCTGGATAAGTATCAGAACGGCAGTCACCTATAGCAACCATGAGTTGGCGACCAGTAAGATATGATTGAAACCATTGTAATAGGATGCCATTAATCCCGAGTCGGACTAGCTTAGCAAAAGCAATAGCATGGTTCAGTTTGTCGAAGGCAGCTGAAAAATCAGTATAAATGACATCTGTTTGAACTCGATCATTCATGCTACATACGACGTGAGACAGAGCAATGATCGCTGATGATCGCGCAAAAAATGCTTGCAGTGAGAAAGTAGCGGATCAACCATGACAAGTTCAAATAGAGAGCTTAGTGAGGAAATTCATCAATAGTTGTTAACGTCTCGCTTGCTTCCTTTTTTATGAACAGGAAACTTGTCTGCAGATTTCCAGCATGAAGGAAAAGTACTACTACGAACTAACAATTGAAACACGTGGCCGAGCGGTGTCAATAAGGAGTTGATGTTCTTCTTGAGAAAGATGGACGGGATTTCATCGGGTCTTGGACATCAAGAAGTTTTCAGTTTGGAAGCGGCTCTTGTAATAGTCGTATCGTTGAAGTTGATGTCGCCCGAAGTGTCACCATCCATAGGGACGTTGCTTGCTGCGAGTTTTACGTGTTCTTTGGTAAGGCTCTCATCGGTGAAAACCTTGGAGAACTTTTAAGAGAAGAGTCGGCAGATCTCCTGAGTCGATGAAGCAACTTCACCATCAAACACCATGGACGATGGAAATCCGAACTCCTTTCGCTGCTCGTTCACATAGTTCCAGAACGATTTAGGGTTTGATTTCATCCTGCGCTGAATCCCTTGTTGATATCGCCGATAATTTTGCCGACTGATCCACTTGTATTGGTGGTTAAGTCGAATGTAATGGCATTTTAGCTGAACCGCTCAGTACTTCGTGGATTTTCTCAGTGCGGCTCTTTTGATAGACTTCAATTTACGGAGATAAAACAGGAAAGACATGCAGCAATTCCATAAAAAAATATAACATCTGTCGGAATTTCATGATGATTTGTAATTTTGTTCCTTACCGAAATGTTGAAAAGGCTCGCTCAAATTTTGCCTTTGTGTATTTTGCATTTGTTCACGTGTACCGGAGGGAATGTCTTCATCACCTCTGCTTCATACTAGTTTGACACTGGAGGCTAAAATAAACACCGATGTTTGTTTGAATATTGCTTTGCTGAATCTGACTAAGAAGTGGTTGTCAAAAGAAGATAATGTGTTTTAATTGAAAGGGATGAATGTTAAGTTCATCGTCCCACGATGATTTTCAATTGAAAGTGAAGTGCTGAATGAACTACTTAAAACCCGTCCCAAACTCTACATTGCCAAATTTTTTATATGTTATATAAAAAGGTCTGATTAAAAAAAATTGTTAAGCCAGCGGGTTTTTTGGTCAACAAATATAAATGAAATTGAAATTTTGTTGTAAGATGATAGAGAAATCGATGGATAAGATCCAGTTGAATATGACGAATGCATAATTCGTAATATTTTTTTGAATGCATAAGAAAGGTTGCACATTCGTGCTCTATTGAACGTTAAAAAATGTATACTGACTTATTCTATTCATCCCTCTCGTTTTTTACATTTAAAATGTTCAAAATAATTATACACTAATAACTAATGCATTTAAATGTTTTTCATTTTCAGGTATGTACGGATTTATCTGATATCGCAGGAAGTCATCAAATGATACAAGGTATGCAGTTTAAGTTCAAATTTCGTAGTTTTTCAATCGTGGCAGCTAAATAAACGTCCATAGAAGAATATAAAATTTCATAAAAAATTAAAAAGATGCCACTTAACGAATCATGTGTTTTTTAGTATTGAAACAAGCATTTATGATTCTTCCCTCTCGACGATCATGGTCATGGTCACCTTGTCGTAGGTGAGAGGGCTAATCCCATGCAAAAGGCCAGCATGGAAGACCAAGAACATGATCAGCAGTGATAGTATCACACTCTACTTTCTTTAAATTGCCACGTCGTAGTACGTTCATTTGAAGGCACTGAAAGAGGTCTTACTGGCGGGTTTATTTTTGGTTCGAGAAAACTGCTTCGGAAAACTTTCAAACAAATAATAATCCAACGGACTAGACTACAAAAGACAGAAGGAACTTCGAAACAAATCATTCAAGCTGAAAACATGATACTGAATAACAAAATCACAAATAGACTGTGGAACAAAGAACAAAGAACAACATAACATAATAAAATTCTCAAACGTGGCTCCTTCCGAGTCATTGCAACAGCGTTTTCTTGGACGACATGTTCTGTGTACGATGATTTGAAAGGATCTACGCAAATATATCATCAAAGGCCTGGCGTAGAGGTTTCTACTTTACTCAGAGTCCCGCCAGTAAACCTTACAAAAAAAACAAGCATTTATGATTCTTACAGCGACCCTAGTGGCCGGATTTGTAAACTATGACATCTTATGTGTTCCCTATAACAATAACAACATCAGAAGTTTTTTTTTCACGGTGCAGTTCGAACGTGTTTTAGAGAAATACAAAATGGAAGATGAAAGAAGAAAAATAATTGTGCCCAATCATTTGAAAACCCTTTCGTAGTCTGGGCCAAAACTTGCAAGGATGTTGGGTTAGACCCGAATACCGTGTGGCATGTTTTGAAAAAGTACAGAGAAACTTTGTCGGCGGATCGCAGGCCTCAAAGCAGGCGTCGGGCGGGTACTGTCAACCGTCAACTGCGGAACAAAGTCATCAAGAACATTAAGGCAAACCCCAACATCTCAGACCGAGATTTGGCCAAAAAGTTTCGCACCCCACCGCAGAACCCTGCAATAGAGTCGTCTCCGGGAAGACTTCAAGTCATACCGTGCCTGTAGATAACCAAATAGGGGTCATAAGCAGAACAATGTGTCCAGAAGCCGAGCAAGAAAGCTGTATGATCAGGTGTTGACAAAATTCAATGACTGTCTCCTCATGAATGATGAAACCTACACAGATAAAAAGAAACACTGAATTTTCTGCGTTATCTAATGCACATAAAGGGAATGCTAGATTTGGCAGAACATAATGGGACATTTCATGTAAATTTAAGCCAGATAACGCCTAAATCGAGCCTGTTGTATGAAAGATTGCAAACAATATCGTTGTTTACGCTCCTTTGGCATGGAATTACACGAGGGGAAATTTTACGCGCTTGTTAAAACTAATTATTTTTTTCTGTGTATGTAAAGGCCCATTTCAAACAGCTGCCGGGACAAAAATTTTACTTGGCTACGGTTCGTGGAGATGTTCCTGGCAAATTCAAGTTTGTGGTTGCAGATAAATTTGCACGTAAATACATGATTTGGCAAGGCGTCTGTAGCTGCAGTAGGAAGCCCAAGGTTTTCATCGCTGATAAAAAATTTAATTCAGAGCTGTACAGAACGGAATGTCTCCAAAAGTGAATATTGCCATGTATCAGATCCAACAATGAACCTGTCATGTTTTGGCCAGATCTTGCAAGCTGTCATGACAGTAAAACAGTGCTACAGTGGTATGAAACCAACGGGATTCAGTTTATACCGAAAGAACTCAACCCACCAAACTATCCCCAGCTCAGACCGATAAAGAGATTTTGGGCTGTTATGAAGAGGAAGCTGAAGGTGTATGGCAGTGTCGTCAAAAGCATCAATGAATTGAGAACCAACTGGAATAAGATTGCGAAAACGATGGATGAGAATAATGTGCGCCGGTTAATGAAACGTATTCCGGGAAAAGTCCGCAAATTTCTTCGAATTCTAGATAATTTTTTTTTTGTATTTTCCCTCAAAAGTTTACATAAAGTCGAATATTTAGGTTAAATCAGAATACTATTTTGTTAATGTATATTCAAAATATGCGCAATAGTCTATGCTCCAATTTTATCTGGGCCACACTTTATGAGTTTCCTAGTACGGTTGTGACAAATACGGAAAAACTGAAAACACCTAAATTACTCCACCTCTGATGAGATTGCGAAATTTTATTTAAGAATCAAAAATGTTTGTTCCAATACTAAATGGGCAACACCCTTATATTGTTGTGCTTCCTATCACTCGTAGCAATCCTTCTCGTTAATCGATTGTATATTGCTATTCTGACGATTTCCGTGTAAATATTTTGCAAACCTGTTGACATCACAGCATTGGAATGACAATTTCCACTCTATGTTCATCGCCATATGTTTATCTCCGAAGAGCATTACAAAACTAGTCATAGGTGTAGATTGCACCACACAACCCAGTTCAATAGTGACTTACCAATTCACCCCGATTAATCCGCCAAAGTACCCTCATTTCAAAAAGATTACGGCTACAATACCATCAATGGCAGGCAGAATGCGGGTATTTTATTAGTCACGTCGAATTTATCTACACACATGTGTTGCGATCAATTCGCATTGCAAGACGGGCGGAAAGGCCTTACAAGCTACCGCGCATTTACAAATTCATGAATTCAGCCCTCGATCGAAGTCGGACGCAACATCGCAAAGCTGCTGGTGTCATGTGTGTGCACTCTGGTGACTAGATAAATAGATGTTTAATTGTTGCCGATAAAACACGTTTTCCGCAAGCCTCCCAACGACACCCCCGAAGTGAAATTCGAACTCCCGCAAGCCAACCCGGCTGAATGAGAAGGGTCTGGTGAAAAACCCACACGGGAAATGACTTGAGCAAACATGAAACAAAATGCCAACCATGGTGATGAATATGTTTAGAAAGAAGCATTCAAAGCGTGCTCGCCAACACCTTCTCCACCCGCCAGGCTCACTTTTCTGGGATCCACTTTGAATGTTTGCCTCACATTGGAGCGCACGCTGCTGCCAGTAGTCTGATACATTTGATAAGTAATAAATTATGCATGTAATCATTTGCATGCTCGAAGTCATTTCATTAAACTACCGATGACAGCATAATAGTCTATAAATTAAAAGTACAAAACATGGCGTACGCATGCAGAAATGTGTACATAGTACAAGTATTTGTCGCCGCCACGCTGCACCTGATCGGACGTAATTGAAAGCGCACTGCGAGTTGCGAAGCTCACAAGCGGCTCTAGCTTTTAGTAACATGAAAATTCTCCAAAGCGTAGCTTATTTTCATCACCATTTTATTCACATCAACAAATTGTACCAAATTGCTTGAATCATCGTAGGAAAACCCACTCGCGAGGCAGAAAAAGTGCACATCAAACGCCGATAGATTCCTTCTTCACTGTTTACACAGACAACAGTGATGATCACTCGCCATTTCCTTCTGCAAACGATTCACCACATCCGAATGTAAACACCAGTTGAGATCTTCCATCAACGTTTTCTTTGTGTGCGGCTGGCTACTCAGCATGGTTTCAGCGTTGATGTTCTCCCCCTTCTCCCCTAAGTAAGTCTGTCAGCTCACATCAAACGACCTGTCATCGATTGTGCGCCGGCTGATATTTGCATCTCCACAGCAATTCGTTTCGTAGAAATTGATCGCCTATCGATGTCACGTGGAGAATTCTATTATTTTTAGCTCCCTACTGTTTGCATCAATTACGGTCACGTCAACTGCTCTTGGATGCGCCGAAATGGGTTTGGCATTTCACAACAACGAACAACGGCCGCTAGATTCTCTCGTTTACTTCATAATTGATTGATCAACTTCTCCAATCAGAGTGTGTCGGAATTTAGCACCGTGAACGAAAAGATCTCTTGCACAAACAGAACCTGAACTATTGCCTTAAATCAATAAATTGCTTGACATTAAACGATAAGGGAAGTGCTATTTTTAGCCTTGCGCGATCGATTCTCCAAGGTGAAACCTATTAGCATCATCGGTACGATCGCGTTCGGAAACTCTGCCGACGGCTTGCTGGCTGGTGTGCGATCGATTGATTCCAGCAGTGATGGTACTTTCTAATATAGCTACAGTCGCGCGATCGATATGTACAGCAAGTTTGTGGTTGTCTGACGATGGAGGATGCGTTGCACATGATGGTGCTTTTATTGGAAACGGAGTTTCTTGTGAGTGCAATGAAGGGATGCTGCCTTCCTAACGGGGAGGGGTGGGGAACTGTAATGAAAACTGTGGGTTTGTTTTTAAACATAACGACCCACTTTTATTTGATTGAAAAAAAACACTTTATAAAGTCGAGAAACATACATCAAACAACTAGATACCCTGGCGAACGCTGTCCCGCCTCTACCTTAATTGAACTTGTTAAATTCAGAGCGCTGGTCGGTCACAGCACTCTAGATTACCTTGATCGCTTAGCACGTAGCCCCATTTTACATCATTTTTTATTATTTTTACAATTTTCCAGCTATTTCATGATATTTTTTCATATTTCTATACATATAAACCCAGTGAACCCCATGAAAGAATCAAGTAAGTTTAGATCTACAATCACTTTTTTCCAAAAATATATTGTTAGTTTTTTGAAAAATGGTTTCCAAATAGTCGAGAAATATGAGAATGAATTGTTAGTCAGATGAAGAACTTATTTTCGGTTACTTACTTAGAAATTCTGAATCTAGATTTGATTGTTCGTATCCCGACAGTCAACCGTACTCAATTTGTTCATAGGTGAAACCGGGATTCAGTGCAATTCGACCAGTTTATTAAAGCGTTATAATTTCAAAGTTTCATTAAAACTCGTACATTGAAATTTTATAGTTTTTTTTCACGAAATTTCTGTGAACAAAAAGTCTTAGTTCATGATACAGAAGATTTAAAAAAAACCATAAGTGACCAATTATTTAAGTTTATTTAGACTTTGCTTGACTACTGTTAAACTGAATATTTTTTTCCAAACTTGTTAAATAGAATTTGATTTAAATTTTTTTGATGAAGTTTATGAGTTTTTGATAAGCATACGTCTCTATTTCAATGCTATTTTCTAAGGTTTCTTCAAGAGGGAGGAACCACTCATACATCCAATGTACGTTGATCTGGAAAGGTTGGTGCAAACCATCGTCGGTCGAGTTTATAAGCACAATGTGTAGCTCGCGAGTACTCAACTTCCAGAGGACATTTTGGACAATATTGAAAACTTGCTATCTGCAGAAAACGTTCATGTTGGTGATGAAGCGATGGCGTAGCTGGTCAAATTAAAGGAGATCGACAAACTCCACTTTTCCAACAATTAAAATAAGCAATACGTTGCTGCTGGTAAGCACGTAATAAAAAACTACAAGGTTCAACTCAATAAGGTTGTTCGAAATAATGACTTAGAACCACGATACTAAATGTAAGTCATTCAAATGGTACAATTCAATGTTCTTTGAATTAACCCTTTCACGCCTAACTTATACACGCAATTTGTAGATTTCTGATTGATTTGGTACTCAATAACATAGAAATGGTTGAAAAAAAACCGGAATATTTTTTTGAGATGTGTTGGGTCGTCCAAACTGTCCAGGAGTTCAGAACTTAATGTCTACAGTTGTAACAGTAGCTTTAGCCGCTATACAATGTTATGATATGTATTCAAACATAGTTAATGAAAGTCCTGGAAGACCAACTGACATTATGGCAAAATCTTGGGATATTCTAAGCCAAACAAACTTATTTAATTTTGTAGAGCCTATAGAACTATTGTTACAATTGTAGACCTTACGTTTTGAAGGACAGTTTGAATGACCTGAAACAAATAAGGTTATCCAATGATGTCTATAGATGTTTCAGAATATACAGGTATTGTTTTCATATCTTGTTGCCTTCCCTACATCCAGACCTTTTTTGCATTTTCTTATCTTGCTGTCTATCTTACATCCATTCCTGTTTGGATAATTTTATTTTATTGATATGTGATGGTTACCTACGCATGGTAACACATATGGTTACTTTGTTTAGTCCAAAAAGCTGTAGATTTTAAGTTTTGAACTGCAGAAAAGTTTGGATATCCTAAAACATCCGAAGATTATCTCATAATGTCTCTTGTTCTTCCAAAATATTCAATAAATATGTTTCAATACACATCGTAGCTTTGCATAGCACTGAAAGCTTTTGTTACAACTGTAGGTCCTATGTTCTGATCTCAAGATTAGTTTGGATGACCTAGACTTAAAAAATGTTAATTAAATATGTTTGAATATTTATTGTAACTTTGATATTCCCTATAATTTACTGTTACAACTGTAAATTTTAAGTTCTGAACGCCAAGTAAGTTTGGGTAAACTGAACCATCGCTAGATTATCTTCTTGTGTATTTTAACGTTCGAAACTGAACACTGAATGTACTTGAATACGTAACGTAACTTTGTATAGCCCAAAGAACTACTGTTACTATCGTAGATTTCAAGTTCTGAAATCCAGGACGGTTTGGATTACCTAGCAGATCTCAAAGCTATAAAATAATGACTGTTGACCATCCAAAAGATTCATTGAAGAGGGCGACCTCGGCGTAGTGGTTAACCTCCATACCTCTCACGCCAAAGTCACGAGTTCGAATCTCACCCCCGGGCAAGTTACGTAAATACCTAAAAGGTATTTGAGTGACTACGACGGAAGATGATCCAGCTCAGGGCTGAAAATCTCGATAATAAACAAATAATGAATAGTGTGGAAGGCCAACATACATAATGCATAATGTATGTTGGCCTTCCACACTATTCAATGAATATTGTTACATATTGTCCCTGTGCACACTCTTAACACCTACTGTAACAACAATCATATGTCCTGAACTTAAGGACAGTTTGGATGACTTAGATCATGCCGTTTATCTCATAATGTTTTTTTACGTTCGAAAATATTCACTAAATATGGTTGAATACGTTGCGTACTTTTGTATAGCCCCAACAGCTATAGTTAATGCTGTAGATCTTAAGATCTAAACACTATATTTGAATACATATCGTAACCTTATAGAGCCCTAAAAACTACTGTTACAACTGTATGATCTGAAGTTTTGAACTCAATATATTTTGGATGAACTTAAACCTATCAGAAAGATACAAAAATATTGAACAAATTATCCGAAGACAGTGTATACTTTTGTTCAGTCTGTGTGATTTTATACACACTTTTGGGGTCACATATGTCCTGAAAGAGTTAATATTCTCTTAAAGGCAAGGGCTACCCTAACAAAGGAAAATAACAAGCTGATATCATATAAGTTACCAGTTCTGTTATCCCAGTTATCGTTTTGATTTCCGCTGTTATCGCATAACATATTTAGTTATCACCATTGGAAAATTTTGTTATCATTTTGAACACACTTTTTTTTATCAACGTTAGAAGTTGTAATGTAAAACTATAAATATTCCCATTTTTTTTATTTGAACAAGAAATTTTGCTTCTAATAAAAATATTGTTTTCAGTTATTGGCATGAGAATTTGATTTCAAATTGAAAACATAATTTCATACTATTTCAATAAATTTGCTTACTATACAGGATTTGTTATCAAGTTGTTTGCAGTGATAACAAAATAAGTTATTACTATAATTCAACGAGTATTTTTTTGTTATTCATTTTGTTATTTTGGCTGTTTATTCAGCCGGAATGATAACATATTCAGTGATCAAAAAATGATAACCTGGTATTAGAACTTGTTATCAATTTGGTATAATCCTTTGCTCGGGTTAACATTTGAGATTTATTCGATAGTAATTGGCCGAAATCAACAATGTTCACTATTGAAATTGATGCGTAAAAATACTTTCGATTAATGGGTGAAAAAAATTTGAAAATCTTTTGAGAAATTACTGAGATATTAATGCTCAAAGCCTGACCACTTTTCGTGACGGTTGCAATGCGATTTTTATTAAATTGTACCCCAGTGAAGAATACCATAACGTAGTTCTACGTTAAAAGTGTGGTTCACAGAACTCGTTCATAAAATATTGCCAATGCCTCAACCCACCATCCGAAATTGTGAAATTGTAAAAATCGCCAAGTTAGTTCCGATTCAGGACAACTATGATCTTCTTATTGACGAATGAAACTTGTTGAAATGTTAGGTGCCAACCATGAGTACAGAATACAGAATTCGGAAGCATTGTTTTTCTTGTAACCAGTTGTTTACTAAGTCAACGACTTTAGGTGAGCCTAAATATCCTCAGGTGATTAAGGTAGTGAAAACAGCGTCACATGGCAACGGCTCAAAGAAGGGAATTGAGAAGCAAGATATGTCAGAAGTAATTCTAGCACAGGTCACAGGTCATGCTGGAAGGCGTTTCAAACGTGCGTATAGACCCGTCTTCGCAAAAACGAGCTGCGGACCAAGTGTAGGAGGGCGTGGAGAAAAAAAAGTCGGTTGATTACAGGTTTCTTTGAGAACAAAAAACTCAAAAAGTGATACTAATCACTCAGTTTATTTATTTCCTCAGGCTAAGTAATGTATCGAAAATAAGCTATCAACGTACATTTGCATTGTACGCGTGTATTTGTGATAGTTTCAATGTGTTCATCAAAGCATGCATCATAACCAAGTTTGGAGAAAACTGGTCTTTGGATGAACTGCCAGTAAAAAATGAGCTGCCAGTTAAAAGTTCTTTGGATGAGCTGCCAGTAAAAAGCAGAAAACCTGGATCTTCCAACCCTAACATGGATCAGAAAGTAGTAGCTCTAATTCAGAAGAACAAATCAATGTCGATACGTGATTTGGCCGATAAAACGGGAACCAGCGTTGGAATGATTCAACGTATCAAAAAACGGAACAACCTGAAGACCTACTAGAAGCAAAAAACCGCCATAAAAAAAGTGCAGAACAGAAGCAACGCGCAGCAACCAACATCCGGAAATTTTCGCGAGTTTTGCAGCGACAGAATGCATGTATTTTGATGGATGACAAGTTTAATGTCAAAGAGGACTCAAAACCCCTTCCAGGTCCACAATATTACACTGCCGTCGTAAGAGAGGACGTATGCGATGCAGACAGCTCGCTCGATTCATCACTGCGGCGCATTACGCCAAAACATCTCTCAAAGGGTATAGATTGCGTAGAAAAAGACATCAATCCACCAAACTGCCCTCAACTTTGGCCCCTCGAACGCTATTGGGCGATTGTGAAGAAGGTCTTCGAAAAGGCTGGTACAGTAGCTCAGAATATGCAGGAGCTTAGAAAAAAATGTGCTAAGGCGTCCCAGAAAATGTGATTAAACACTTGTCTGGAACTTCGGAAATTCGTAAAAGAATAATATCAATTTCATCCGGTCTTCACAATATTCAGGTTCAACGCCGTACAATAATGAATCATCCATTTGTTGAAATATAATATCATTTTTTGATATGATTTGAAAGAAAAATATGTGGATAACTTATTTTCGATACAGTCCTTATTGTGCCTATTTGGTCACTGTTACGGCCTGTGTAGATTCGAATAGTTTGATTAAAATTGGTTCGTCTGTACTGTTTAAATGCCTAAACAAAGTTTGCATTAAAAAAAATAGACTAAAATTGATGATTTCTCATGGGTCTACCTTCACTCGCACTGACTACCCAACAAACATCGGTGTTGAATTAGAGCTTGTTCAAACATATTTGGAGAAGCTATTCAGCTATTCTAGAAGAAACAGCTGAATAACTTCTCCAAATTTGCTTGAACAAGCTCTAATTCAACACCGATGTTTGTTGGGAAAGCTACCCAATAGTAATAATCATAGTAACCCATGAAAAGTAACCCC